>MJUU01041430.1:24335-47768 GCA_002080025.1 Modiolus philippinarum
AAGGGGGCCAAAATCATAAATTTACAGATAACCTAAAATTTTTATTTTTCATCGGATTTTGATGGGATTTTTTCTTTGGATTCCACTTGATGTAAGCTTTCAGTAGTATGTCAACGGATTTTGCTTAGCTCTTACTGTTTCCGTGCTATAAGGGTTCACAGGGGCCAAAACTGCAAATTTGCAGATTACCTAAAATTTTTATTTTTCATCGCATTTTGATGGTCTTTTTTCTTTGGATTCCTCTTGATATAAGCTTTCAGCAGTATGTCAATGGATTGGGCGTAGCTCTTACCGTTTCTGCGCTATAAAGGGTCAAAGAGGAATCATAAGGAGTCATAAGGGCTAATTTTTATTTCCCCTTGTTTGTGTCCAGCTAATTTCTGGGTCAATCTCCTTATTGCGTCCTTCTAATTATTGTGTCAAGCTCTTTCGTTTGTCCATACTCGCTTTAAATTACACTTTTTCAGATTTCAGTGGACGACATGCTGCGGTCGTATCATGCTGCGCTCGGCGTAGCCCTTTATTAAAACAATGTCTTATGAACAAAATGATGAATGTAAATTGGGCAAAAACTGGTCAATTGACTAGAGTGGAATTTATATCCTGTTCTGTACTTGCCAAAGTACTCATCAGGTGGCTTGAGGCTACCACTAAATAGGTGTGCTTGCTTTTTTTCTCTTTATTCTTTTTTCAATTGTTATTATTTTCTTACTTTTTTGTATTTTGTTTCTTTTTTGTTATATTCAGACTTCTTTTAATGCATCTCAGAGTTGAAGTCAATAGCCATACTTTAATTCAAGCCATGCATAGAATACATTTTACCTCAAGTTTACTTTGACTGGACAATTTATTTTGTTTCCATGTAGTTCTTAAACCTTTCTATAGAACAGGAAACCATTTACAATATTTTATTACTTCCAACCTTTGACAGTATACCAAAATGTATTCTTGAATTAACTTTCCCTTGAAATTTTGTTGTTTTAGTCATTAAGACCCGAATAAAGTTGTCACTGATCTAGAGGCCAGGTGCATTATCATGATTATTACCTATAATTTTTACCTATATTTACAAATTAATTTACTAATTGTCAGACAGTTGACTTCTTTTAGTTGACCAAGTTCGATAACAGATGAGACAAGCATAAAAATAATAAATATATTTATGTTTTTTTTTTTCAAAATTAATATACAAGACTAATTTCATAACAACCATGAAACATCTTATTTTTATTCAATATGGTACATAGTGATTTAATGAAATTAAATAAAATATTACATTTTTAAACTGTTATTTTTGAATAAGTATTTTAACAATTTTTAAATGATTTTTTTACATATTTGCAGTATTTTTACCATCAAAAGTTCAATCGACCAGTATTTGCCAGTATTTGCCACTTGAGTAGTATTTTCCAGGCCGGTATTTACCAGTAAATACCGCTGGTAAATACCAGGGGTGGAATTTACCGCCCAANAAATTGCAATTTTTCTAAATGTGTCATATCTTTATTTTTCATCAGATTTCGATGGATTTTTTCTTTGAATTTCTATGGATGTAAAGTTTTAGTTGATAGTACATATTTTGCATAGCTCTTACAGTTTTTTTATCAGTAAGTAATCAAAAGGGTTTTTTCCCTATTTTGTTTCTAGCTAATAACTGTGTCTAGCTTCTTTTTGTGTCCATCTAATTATTGTGTCAAGCTCTTTACTGTGTCCACATTCACTTTAAACTACTTTTGATGAAATTTCAGTGGTCGACATGCTGCGGTCGTATCATGCTGCGCTTGGCGTAGCCCTTTATTAAACTGTTATTTGTGAATAAGTATTTTAACAATTTTTAAATGATTTTTTTACATATTTGCAGTATTTTTACCATCAAAAGTTCAGTCGACCCGTATTTGCCACTTGAGTAGTATTTTCAAGGCCGGTATTTACCGGTAAATACCGCTGGTAAATACCAGGGGTGGAATTTACCGCCCAACCTTGTTTTAAATAAAAATTATTCAAACACGTCTGAACATAATTTTACCATTATTTTATTAATACTATTAACATGATTAAAGAAATTGACAGAGACCTATAAAACAAGATTTAACCTTTTAAAACAAAAGTAAAGTACTAGCATTTCATCATGTTCATATTGCCCAGTATTACCCAGTATTGCCCAATAAAACCCAGTAAAACCTGGGTTTTCCCAGTACAAAATGTACTGCCCATTGGGCTGGGCAAGACTCATGAAACCCTTTTTTTTGCCAACATTGAATTGTCAGGTCATATCCTAAAACAGATATCTCAGAACTCAAATGGAATATTTGTAAAATGCAATCAATTAATTATTTGCATTTAAAAAGCGTTAAAGAAGCGAGAAAAATTGATATTCAAGCCAGGGATTTACAAAATATTTACTTTAGGATATCAAATCCGGATACGATTTGGCATTTAGTCCTGTCTTCTCATGAAATTAATGTCAGCAAGATGGGCGAAGGTGGTACAAAATGTATGACCCAATCGATGACGTTTTTTATGATAATTAGCAGGAAATGAATATTTATTCGTAAATAATAATGAGGGTTGTAGATAAAGGTAGAATATACTGATTCAGAATGCCAAGTTGCCAACAGTGATGAAAATCATTTTTTTAAACCTGTAAGCATCGGAAAATCTAGCAAGGTCTTCGGCTGGATTTGAACCCCTGCTTTGTTGTCATCTATGGCAACACCGCCTGCACTATGTCCAGCGCCTTAGACCATGTGGCTACCTAGACAGGTTTAAAAAGATGATTTTCATCACTGCTGGCATTCAAAATCATATATTCTACCTTTTCAGCTCACCTTACCAACACTTTATCATTCATGATCATATTATATAGAGCTGTTTGCAACGCTATTATCTATATACCTTATGTACCGTATAGCGCGTAATTTTCGGGTATTTTCGCGGATGGACTTGAATCGTGAAATAAATTCCACAAATATTACATGTATTCTTATGATATATATAGGATTTTTGATATTATCCACGAAAATTATAATCACTAATTTTTTTGCATACATTTTCCACTCAAATCTGCGAAATTTTTGACCCGCGAAAATAATTTGCGATGCGGTATCTTATCTGTTGCAACCTTATCCTTCTTCTATCTATTTCCTACCCACCTAATGTTCATCTTGTACTATGTAACAACTCTAGATTTCCTATGAGGAGGAATGACACGGTTACTGAAAGCTATATTTTTATATAGCCTAGGTAGCCACGTAGTCTAGGGCACTGGACATAGTGCAGGTGGTGTTTCCGGTTTAGAAAGATGATTTTCATCACTGTTGGCATTTTGAATCATATATTCTACTTTTGCAGCTCACCTTACCAACACATTATCATTCATATTATATGTAGCTGTGTGCAACACTATTATCTATATACCTTATGTATCTTATCTGTTGCAACCTTACTACTACTTACTTATGCAGAGACTTGTATAATGATACATTCTCTTTACATCTGTTTAACAATGGTTTCCTAATCAAAACTACTACCGGTATATTGATCATTTTGCGGTTAGAAGCAGGCATGGTAAAACAAGACTTGACTTGATTCTCAAGAAGGGTCCAAAGAGCTTTTTAGCCCAATATATAGACCTTGCAACCATGTAAATTGGGTAAAACAATAAACAGGAGCAACTTGTTAACATCACTAGGTTTATTTTAGCGTTTATTTTTCTTTATCTTAATTGCAGGTTTTTGGTTGCCAAACTGCAAGTTATACACAGACACACACAGAACCAAAGACAGTAAGTTTACATTGGCATTTCTCTAATCACCTCTTTGAATTTGTTGATAAATAATTTTGTATAGATTTTAAAAATGAATATAAAATTTTACGTGTTCATGTAATAATGGTATGTATAGACTAAATGCTTTAAAATTTACATTTCATTATTTAATATATGCAATGTACATGTATGTACCATTGAACATAAGTTGTTAAATAATACACACCCTTCATAATGATAAGCTGAACCTCGGATGTAATGCTAAGAGTTTTAACTCATCCTATAGCCCTTTCCATAAAGTGTTGTTATCTTTTCTTGGTATCTTAATATGAACAGCATGAGCATTGTGAACTGTGTTCAGGATGAACAACACTCGGCAGTTGCAGTGTTGGGTTGATAACCAGAACTGTTTCATTGTATTTAAATGCCAAAACCGAAGAGCGGACCGAATGATTTTTCGAAAAAGGCCTATTGTCCAGCTAATACACAGTGATTGAATGATACAAATAAGAGAACTGAACAGTAAAAGAAATGCACCATTTTTGCTGTTCAGTATACTGAACAGTGTCTTTCGAATCATCATATATTGGATTAACGATATGATAGGCTTAACAAGGAGCAGAACACATCTTAGTTCAGCTTATTGCTATGAAGGGTGTATGATATTATACAATTACCACCCTAGACGGTGTGTGTGACCCAGTAGTTTCTCTCCCTGAGATATTAAGGTTACCCGAGAGCTTGTTTGTAACTGGACATCCAGTTATAAAACCATTGCCAATAAAATGATAAAAAACTACAAAACATGTTCTTGAAGCTGATAAGGCAAGAAAGACATGTATGTGGAATTTCCTGTGCAACTTAAGGAGAATTTGAAACCTCAGTTAAACAATTACAAACCTAAAATACAAAATAAAGGATTTAAAACAAGATATCGAGCTTTTGACAGCTGATGTATCATAAAACAACATCCTGCTCGCCAGAATATGAACCTTGTATTCTGGCACACGGGTTGATATTTTACAATACATAGCTGTCAAGAACCCTGATAACATATATGTATTGGATAAAACCATCCTTCAATGAACCAATTTTTTACATTATTGAAAAAATTTTGCATTATTCACCATGTTCACATTCCCAATTAAAACTAGGAATGAGTTGAGAACAGCAAGTGACTTACAATAAATCACTGTGATAGATATCACTCTGCTAAGTGAAATAGGTATATTTATTATACCCCCGCTCCGAAGGAGAGGGGGGTATACTGTTTTACCCTTGTCCGTCTGTCTGTCCGTCCGTCTGTCCGTCCGTCCGTCCGTCCGGAACATCTTTCGTCAAGGATTTCTCAGCTTGTGTATGTAGTAATGATTTGATATTTGGTCTGAAGCTTAANATAAAACCATCCTTCAATGAACCAATTTTTTACATTATTGAAAAAATTTTGCATTATTCACCATGTTCACATTCCCAATTAAAACTAGGAATGAGTTGAGAATTTATATACAGTACAGCAAGTGACTTACAATAAATCACTGTGATAGATATCACTCTGCTAAGTGAAATAGGTATATTTTATTTCCTGTTTGATCTTTATATGTGATTTCTTTTGCATTTGAAGTGATGCAGTCTTATGACTTGGCATGCAAACAGAATTATGTGGATAGATCAACCAGGAAAAAAGGTATATTAATTTGAAAATTTATTTAGAGTGATATGTCCATCACAGGGATTTATCATGGTAAGTCTCTGGCTGTATTGTACTATGGCTCTTTGTGTAGAGAAATCAAATATTTGGTTTTTTTTCTCTCTGCAGTCACAATATTATCAATTTTCTTTAAAAAAAAAGGGGGGAGAGACAATTCTTTGTTCATCTTGTAGAATACATGCATGTACTTTTGCTTCTTTAAAAATAGATTTGTTTCTTTAATAAATATTTGAGTGTAATCTATTGAAATTAATGCGTGCAATTAGTCGAAGGCATTTGACAAGTCTTCTATGCTATGTAATGGTACATGATATACAGTGCTTTAATATATTGCTACATAAGTGTGTATATGTCATATTGAATATGAACATGAAAATACATATGTTTTTCTGTTTTACCTTTAATTTAGAACTTATCACGATATGGGGGTAGAAATACAGTGACCATTTTAACAGGTGATGGGGTTGGACCTGAGTTGATGTCACATGTACAAGAAGTGTTCAGGTAAGAGTAGAGTTATGTCATATTTCCCTGATTTCTGTCCTCTGTTCACGTTTCCTGACCAATGTGTCTGTCAACTTCACTGTTATATATGACTCCATTTAAAATGTCACCATGCCTAAATGACACTGTCACATCATGCTCAATGATCAAATGTATTTCAGATCAGCAGAATAAGGGGGTTATGTTTTATATCATATATTGCCTTGAAATCATCGTAGAAACAGATTCTGCAACTGTATCTGATGAGATATGAAATTTTTACTCTCTTTAGTAAAATTTTCAAATATTTAAAATGCTTTGCATGGATTGTGTTTTAATGAACATGTAGTTTTTCACTAGATGCAACTGTTGTAGACGCAAAATTGTTTTTGTACTGGGGATAAATTGTAATTTTATATGTGCAGAAAAATTCTAAATAATGCCAGAACATATTTTTACTTTGAGCTATACTTGATGGCATATAAATAAGACCTTTCTCTTTTAGAATAATAAGCTAGATCATGTCACACATTCAAGTTTTTTTGCAGGAACTTCTGAACATAATTAAAGGTCATAATGCACAAGACTCTATCAACATGATAAAATCTTTTACAAAAAACAAAAAAAAAACAGATTACTTTTAATTATACTACCTGAATCTGAATATATGCAGACATGCATAAAAGAAGAATATTATTCTTTAACATCAAAAGGGAAGATAATTTGACCTATTCCTACATTATACTTGAACCAGAGGAAGAATTTTGATGAAACTTTACACATTCACTTGTGGTTTTTATGAACTACAATAAAAGAACATGTATTGCAATCTGATAAAGCCATAATACTAGCATCCTTGTGATGATTAAAATCTGTAGATCCATAATTGACTTGCATTCAAAATGATTTCCAAGTTTATATTTCAGTTACTCTTAATTTAATTGTATTTATATTCTATATATTACAATGTATATTAACCATATAATTTATTACAAATCCAGGTATGCAGGTGCTCCAATTGACTTTGAAGAAATTGAGATGAATTCATCAACATCAGATCCAGATACCATGAAAGGGGCACTTCTTTCTGTACAGAGGAATGGTGTTGCAATCAAAGGTTTCATCTTTATGACTTATAATACTTAAATAGTCAAATACACAATGTACTACTCTTTTATTCCAGATATGATATTGGTCCTGAACAGGTATTTGTGCAAAAGTAATTTATATTAAAACACAATTTGATATTTTCATGTATATATCGGTTCTGATTATAGTACATATAAGTGATATATGCTCATATGTTACAACACTCTAAAAATTTAAAGAGCAAAATGCATGTAGTAACTAAATAGCCTTAATCAACAAAAATATCCACACTATCAGGTATGATATTTTTTATGCTATATTAACTTATCAGAAAAATTGTCAAACAGAAAAGANCAAAATTATGTTTTTCACATTTTTATTGTTACATGTACTTAAAGCTTATTGTCAAAACAGATACATTACAGTGGATCAGACACAAGAGTGAGCTCAAAAAGTCTTCTCTAATACAAATACATATATATAAATAAACAGTATATTACATTGACATATTATTGCAATATTTCTATTTATGGAAAAAATAGCAAAGGCAAGAACGTTTTAAAGAGAAAGTAAAAAAAGTAGGATGAAAGAAAAAAGAAAAATAAATGAAAAGACTTGGTCGTTGTCATAATTTTAACTTTACATATACAGCAATGGTATTTTGAAAGTAACATATTATTTATGACATATTGTTAAAGATTATGCTGACATTACCCAATGTATTTCCAGTTACCTTCTATATTTATACAATAATAGTAGGTTTTCCATGTAATATGCCAAAATATGTATTAGGGTAGAAGACATAATGTAAGACCCAAAGGGAGTGCATTATGCCTTCTAACACCAGGACATCTTTTGGCATATTATATGGAAAACCCACTATTATTGTTATTATTATTCTGAATGTTTTTGTTAAAAATTTTGAAGTTAACTCCATGTAATGTTATTAGTCAAGAATATACAAATACATAGTCATGTATTTCAACCTAATCAGAAAAGACTGTGACAAAGCCAGAACAGATGCTGGTCATGCGATTTTTAGTCTGTTGCAGACGACTGCAAAAGGATAAATTATCTTCATTATTCAATTTCTGTATTAATTTTGTATTAATGACATAATTGTAGTAAAAAGTGCTCAGATGACCAAGAATGAAATCATTATCAATCAAGAAGATAGCTCCTCCCATTGATTGTCAAGTGATTTCTTAGCACCACCTCAATGCATACTAATGTACTATATGCCAATACATATTATACAGGCGCTATAAATTCTTTATTACAATATGTCTAAATAGAAGAATTTCAATTCTAATTAAACATTCTTACATGAAGAGAAATAATTATTCATATATGTTATTTATTTGTATACATCAGAATTGTTACTTATTATTGATTTCAATTACCATTGTATATCTTGTCTTTATAGGTAATATAGAGACCAAATTTGATGATCCCAGTTTTAAATCAATGAATGTTGAATTGAGGTAATTTTTCAATTCACATAAATTTGTAAAATTAAAAAGATACATTAATATTAAAAACATTTTTACACAACCAAATTCATTTATTACTTACTGTAAAACATACAGAGTATTTATCATAAAAAAAAACATATTTGGTATGTTGATGCAATACAGACAACATGAAAAACAAATTCAAAAACAAGTTCATGAAAAAGTTCAATGGCCATGACTGTTGACAGGTTGACAAGATGACTTCCTTATTTTAATTTGAAAATCAAGAATTTGATAGGTAACGGTTGACAGGTTGACAGTTTATAGGTTGACAAGTTGACTTTATTATTTTAATTTGAAAATCAAGAATTTGATTGGTAACAGTTGACAGGTTGACAGTTTATAGGTTGACAAGTTGACTTAATTATTTTAATTTGAAAATCAAGAATTTGATAGGTAAAAGTTGACAGGTTGACAGTTTATAGGTTGACAAGTTGACTTTATTATTTTAATTTGAAAATCAAGAATTTGATAGGTAACAGTCGACAGGTTGGCAGTTGACAGGTTGACAGTTTATAGGTTGACAAGTTGACATTATTATTTTAATTTGAAAATCAAGAATTTGATAGGTAACAGTTGACAGGTTGACAGTTTATAGGTTGACAAGTTGACTTTATTATTTTAATTTGAAAATCAAGAATTTGATAGGTAACAGTTGACAGGTTGATACTGTAATTGTATTTATATTCGCGGGTACTTATTTTCACAAGGATTCCATTCTAGCCAAGTTTGCGTGTATTTAATTTCACGGAATTGAGTGCTTTCCCTATAATTATTATTATAATGCTTCTTTTCCATGCATGACCAAAAATGATTTTTGGTCATGCATTTTTTTACCAATGGGGTCTAATGTTTAGCTATGTTCTCAATTAGCAACTGTGTTCTTTGTCTGATCCAATTGAAATGAGTAATTTTTGCAAAGGATCTTCTATACATTTAGTTAAATTTGCTTTAATTGTTTCAGAGAAGATGATGAAAAGGATGGTTTTCTCATACAGGGCTCCAATGTTAAACTATGTTCTNTATTGATTTCAATTACCATTGTATATCTTGTCTTTATAGGTAATATAGAGACCAAATTTGATGATCCCAGTTTTAAATCAATGAATGTTGAATTGAGGTAATTTTTCAATTCACATAAATTTGTGAAATTAAAAAGATAAATTAATATTAATGTACATGTATTTATAAAAAAGAATGACTGCAACATTATGGTAAACGGTCAAGGAGGCCAGTTAAGGTAGTACGGGAGTTTAAAATTGCGCATCATTCTTGCGCATGTGACTTAAAATGGAATTCACTATGGGAACATTGCCGAAACCATTTTCAATGTCTTATAATAGTTAAATTTGATAAAATGTAACACTTTTAGTAAGTAACCACGCAAAATATTGAATCTTTCAGCTAACTCCTGTTCCATTAAGGGGAGATAATTTGCATATAAATAATAGGAAAAAATGAGTTTTTTTGTGATTTATTCAAAATTAAGTTCGGTGACGCCCAAATTTTTTTCATGGAAATTGAAGGACAGTATATAAGCTATTAATTCAACAACTTTTAAAAAATTCTATCTGATGTAACTAAAATAATTTAAAATTTTGTTAAAATTCGCTAATTTTCCCTATTATTTCAACCAAAATAGAAGATTTTTACATTTCATATTTTATTCTTATATGGCCGGTGACCCTTTATTTTTATTTTATTTTTTGTATGCCCTAATAACAAAGGGTAAATCATGAAAAACTCAGAAAATTCTATCTGACAGAATTTTAGACCCCCGTACCACCTTAAATTTGATTTTATGGTTATTTCAGTGACACTTATGAAAACAAAATATAGTCTCAATCTGTTTTTCAATAGAGGTAGATGTGCAAAAGTATTTAGATCAATGTAATAAGGCATTTTGAAAAAATGGAAATTTGACCGTGTGATGTCATGCATTAAAAGTCCAATGAATCACAAATCTACAAAACATTATTTTTACACAACCAAATTCATTTATTACTTACTGTAAAACATACAGAGTATTTATCATAAACATATTTGGTATGTTGATAAAATACAGACAACATGAAAAACAAATTAGTTCATGAAAAAGTTCAATGGCCATGACTTTTGAGAGCTTATCTATTTTTTTAACTTAATCTTAATCACTTAATCACCGAGGTACATCCGTTAGAAAACTATTATGGAAAAAAAATATTTAAGATATAACCAAAACTCCAGTAAATCATCTGTTTTTGAACCAAATTTGAATTTGATTTTTAGGAAGCATAGATGCAAAAATACAAATTAAACCCTTCTGTTAAATGTTCGAAATCAATATTTCTTAAATTAGTTACAACTAATATTAAAATTATTAGAAATCATCTTTACTCTGCAACATTATGAACATTTTTGTTTTGGATCCGTTTTGTTTTGTTCAATATTATTATTCTCCATGAAGAAATTTTTTTGCTTCAATGATATTTACTCTGCAAGATGTCATCCCATATTGGACCAAATTCAACATTGATGTCAGTTTCTACAGTTATTTGATTTAGTGGAGGAAGAAGAATCAACTTTCGTTTTCCTTTGACTTTAAGAAAAGACAATTACAATCTAGAGGCAAAAGTATTATTCAAAGCTAATTTCATCATTCTATGTTTATCTTTTACTTATCTTACTTTTGATTTTAATTTTGTTATTTCTTTATATTGCTTTATCACATTTAATACATCATTCATATCTACTTGTAGTTTATTTAACCATTGTATTTTTATTGACATTTTGGCTCAAGTAGGGTATCTGTTTAAGTGGTTTGGGTTTTTAATAAATTCATACACAGTAACCTAATGTATAAATTCATTGACTATTGACATTAAAATTAAAATTGTTTTTGTTAACAGTAGATGGTTGACAAGTTGACAGGTTGAGGGTTGACAGACACCTGATTGTTGTATCGCCTGTGTTCATGCAGTAGCGACATATAGGGATCACTATCGGTCGTCTTGCGTCGGTGTCATCGGTGGCGTCACGAAAATTTCTGTCGCATTTTTCTCAGGAACCATGTATCCGAGCCTTCTGCAATTTGGCATGGAGTATCAGTATGGGGACCTATGCTGTGTAAGAGAGTTTCGGATCTCTCGCATGCCCACTTCCTGTTTGACGGAACTTGGAATATTTTTTGTAATATTACGCAGGCGACACATGTCTTCCGTGGAAGACCTACTACTAAGTTTTTATTTGCATTTTAAAGTTGACAGGTTGACAATACTTTTGCGTAAGTGCATGGTTGACAAGTTGACATGGACAGGTCGACAACTTCCAAGTTGACAGGTTGACAGTCTAAGTTGACAAGTTGACTTTATTATTTTAATTTGAAAATCAAGAAGTTGATAGGTGACAGTTGACAGGTTGACAGTTGACAGGTTGACAAGTTGACTTTATTATTTTAATTTGAAAATCAAGAATTTGATAGGTAACAGTTGACAGGTTGACAGTTTATAGGTTGACAAGTTGACTTTATTATTTTAATTTGAAAATCAAGAATTCGATAGGTAACAGTTGACAGGTTGATACTGTAATTGTATTTATATTTGCGGGTACTTATTTTCGCAAGGATTCCATTCTAGCCAAGTTTGCGTGTATTTAATTTCATGGAATTGAGTGCTTTCCTTATAATTTTAATGTTAAATTATTACATTCACGGGTATTTATCTTCGCGGAAAGTTGCTAACTGCAAAATTCGTGAAAATAAGTACAATTACAGTAGTCGACAGGTTGACAGTTGACGGGTTTACAGGTTGACGGTTGACAGTTGACTGGTTGACAGTCTACAAGTTAACAAGTTGACTTCATTATTTTCATTTGAAGGTCAAGAAGTTGATAGTTGACAGGTTTACAATCGACAAGTTGATAGTTGACAGGTCGACAGGTTGACAGTTGACAGGTCAACAATTCGATAGGTTGACATGTTGACAATACATCATCTTTATCCTGCAATGGCCGTTTTTATAGATGAATACGACCCTACAAATATTTTTTTCGTATTCGCAAAGTATGCTGGTAACTGGCCCATGAATTTGAACAAAGAAAAGAGAGGACGACTGGTTTGAAAACCTTAATATTTTGACATCACAGTGTAAATTCGCCTATAACGTCATGGATTTAAAAAATGGCCCATGTTGTTTACTTTCTACTTTGTCCCGCTTCACTAGGAAAATGCATTTTTAAATAGGTTTTAAATGATTGCAGGATAAAAACTAGAGGCTCAGAGAATGAGACTGTATTGCTCACCTGACAAAATGCTTCTTTTCCATGCATGACCAAAAATGATGTTTTTTACCAATGGGGTCTAATGTTTAGCTATGTTCTCAATTAGCAACTGTGTTTTTTGTCTGATCCAATTGAAATGAGTAATTTTTGCAAAGGATCTTCTATACATTTAGTTAAATTTGCTTTAATTGTATCAGAGAATATGATGAAAAGGATGGTTTTCTCATACAGGGCTCCAATGTTAAACTATGTTCTGCACTTGAGGCAATGTTTTTTGTCGGATCAAAATGAAATGAGAACTTTTTGTAAAGTACCCTCCGTACATCATTCCTATAAAGTTTGGTTGAATTTGCTTCAGTGGTTTCAGAAGAGAAGATGAAAATGTTATTTTCCAATAGGGTCCAGTGATAAACTATGTTCCGTGCTGGCGGCCACGTTTTCTTACTGATTGTAACGAAATGAGCAGTCTTTTTTTAAGGAACTTCCATACATCATTCCTGTAAAGTTTGGTAGGATTTGTTTCAGCAGTTTCAGAGGAGAAGATGAAAATGTGACTTTTCCCATAGGGTCCAATGTTAAACTTAAGTTCCACACTGGCGTCCATGTTTTTTATCGGATCGTAATGAAATGAGCAATTGTTGTAAAGGACCTTCCATACACCATTCCTGTAAAGTTTGGTTGAATACTGAATCCAGCATGGAACATCGTTTAAAATAGGACCCTATGGATAAATCACATTTTCATCTACTCCTCTGAAACCACTGAAGCAAATTCAACCAAACTTTACAGGAATGATAACCTAAAGGTCCTTAACAAACATTGCTCATTTCATTCTGATCAGACGAAAAACATGGAACATGGTTTAATATAGGACCCTATGGGAAAATCATATTTTCATCTTTTTCTCTGAATTAACTGAAGTAAATTCAACCAAACTTTAAAGGAATGATGAATGGAAGGTCCTTTACAATGATTGCTCATTTTGTTCTGATCCAATAAAAAACATGGCCGCCAGTGTGGAACTTAGGTTTAACATTGGACCCTATGGTAAAAAATCACATTTTCATCTTTTCCTTTGAAACTGCAGAAGCAAATTCCAAACTTTACAGGAAGGATGGATAGAAGGTACTTAACAAAGATTGCTCATTTCATTACACTCTGTTATAAAACATTGCTGCCAGCACAGAGCATAGTTTATTATTGGATCCTATGGAAAAATCACATTTGCATCTACTCTTCTGAAACCACTGAAGCAAATTCAACCTAACTTTACAGGAATGATAACTGAAGGTACTTTACAAAAATTGCACTTTTCATTTCAATCCGACAAAAAACATTGCCTCAAGTGCAGAACATAGCTTAACATTGGAGCCCAGTATGAGAAAACCATCCTTTTCATCATCTTCTTTCAAAACAATTTAAGCAAATAATACTAAATGTATAGAAGGTCCTTTGCAAAAATTACTCATTTCAATAGGATCAGACAAAACACATGGGTGCTAATTGAGAACATACCTAAACACCCTACCCCATTGGTAAAAAACATGATCATTTTTGGTCATGCATAGCAAAGAAGCGTTTTGTCAGGTGAGCGATACAGGCTCAGTCTCAGTCTCTAGTTTCCTATAGGGTCCATGTTAAACCTAAATTCCACCCTGGCAGCTATGTTTTTTATCAGATCGGAATGAAATGAGCAATCTTTGTTAAGGACCTACCATACATCATTCTTGTAAAGTTTGATTGAATTTGCTTCAGTTATTTCAGAGGAGCAAATGAAAATGTGATTTTCCCATTGGGTCCTATGTTAAACTATGTTCCGTGCTGGCGGCCATGTTTTTTGTCGGATTGGAAAAAAATGAGCAATCTTTGTTAAGGACCTTAAGTACATCATTCCTGTAAAGTTTGGTTCCATTGGCTTCAGCCCTTTCAGAGCAGAAGATGAAAATGTGATTTTTCCCATAGGATCCAATGTTAAACCTAAGTTCCACGCTGGTGGCCATTTTTTTTTTATCGGATTGGAACGAAATGAGCAATGGTTGTAAAGGACCTTCCATATATCATTCCTGTAAAGTGTGGTTGAATTTGCTTCAGTTATTTTAGAGGAGAAGATGAAAATGTGAATTTCCCATAGGGTCCAATGTTAAACCATGTTCAGTGCTGGCGGCCATGTTTTTTGTCGTATCAAAACGAAATGAGCATTCTTTGTGAAGGACCTTTAGTACATCATTCCTATAAAGTTTGGTTGAATTTGCTTCAGTCGTTTCAGAGCAGAAGATGAAAATGTGATTTTTCCTTTAGGGTCCAATTTTAAACCTAAGTTCGGCGCTGGCGGCCATGTTTTTTATCAGATCGGAATGAAATGAGCAATCTTTGAAAAGGACTTCCATACATAATTCCTGTAAAGTTTGGTTGAATTTGCTTTAGTGGGTTCAGAGGAGAAGTTGAAAATGTGAAAAGTTCAGGGACGACTAATGGACAATGGAAGACCGACGCCAAGTGACGGCAATAGTTCACACTGACCCTTCGGGTCAGGTGAGCTAAGAATATATTATTGTACTTGCTGTGAAACAGGTGAGAAATGCCCGGTAAACCTCACATTTCAACCTGTTTCTAAAGCTCATCAAATAAATTCTATATTTTCCAACAATGTACATATATTGTATAAAAATATATGTTGTGCTATAGCCAAAAATTGATGTATATAAACAAAGTAAAAATGGTAAGGTAGGCCACAATTAAAAGGTAAAATTAAACAAAATATACAACTAAAAAACAGCTAAAATAACCAAACCGGGTTGAAAGGAAAGTGTGCCCAATGTTTCGGCCAGTATGGCCTTCTTCTGGGGGCAACCGGGACAGAAAAATGGAAAAAGGTGTAGAGGATCCAACTGAAATAGCTCGAGCTATGATTTCAGTTTCCTGAGTGACCAGATCTGAGGCTATGGAGAAGAGGGTAAGAAATACCGACGACCTTGTGCCGTTGGTTCTGACAAACCACCCTCATAATGAAGCCATCAAAAACATTTTGATCCGTAACTTTAAATCCATAGTTCTCAAGGACGAACACATGTCAGCAGTTTTCCAGGATTCGCCTCCGATTGCAGCCTTCAGAAAAGGGAAGAGTCTAAAACAGCACCTTGTCACTAGCTCTTTCAAGAGTGCTACTCCTCAAATTCCCTGTGAATTCAAGGGCACTAGAAAATGTAAGCGATCTCGCTGTCTGACTTGTAATTGATGAAGTAGTAGGACCGGCTAACGTCTTCAAACTAAAAAAATGGTTTCACCTGCACTACTGAAAACGTAGTGTATGCTGTTGGTTGCAAACTATGCCAGATGATCTATGTGGGCAAGACTTGTCGTAGATTGGGTAATCGCTTTGTCGAACTTAAGCAGAGCGTCACCAATGGAAAAGACTGCCCCGTAGGTGAACACTTTCGGCGACCCAAACACAGCATACGTGACTTGCATGTATTTGTCATTTTACAAACTAGTGCGGGTGAGAAACAACGACAGTTCCTTGAACAAAAAATTATCCATTTTCTGGGGACTGTTCGACCCTGTGGCATGAATGTTAAGGGACCAACCATTTAACTTGAAGGGGGAGGGGGGTTATGGTTTTTTTTTCTGGACAGAAAATTTTTTTAATTTATTTTTTAGCTCACCTGGCTATGCCAGGATGAGCTTTTGCCATCACTTGGTGTCTGGCGTCCATCGTCCGTCCGTCGTAAACTTTTTTTCAAAAATCTTCTCCTCTGAAACCACTGGGCCAATTTTATCCAAATTTGGCCTGGGTCATCACCAGGGTATGTAGTTTTAAAAAATATGTTCGGTTAGTTCGAGGACCAAACAACATGGCTGCTGTTACTAAAAATAGATCATAGGGGTAAATTGCTGTTTTTGGCAAATAATTCAAAAACCGTCGCAGATATCAAAAATCTGAATGAGGTAAAATTGTTCAGAATGACAAGATCTATCTGCCCTGCAATTTTGAAGAAAATCGGAAAACCCATCTCAGAGTTACAGCCCTTTTTCCGTAAAATTTTCAAAATTTATGCATTTTTTATTTTTTATTTCAAAAACTGTAACAGATAGAGGTGAAGTGTATATTGCAAAAATGTTCAGCATATCAAGATCTACATACTCTGTGTTGTAGTTATTGACTCTTTTTCACCAAAAAATAATTTTTTTTCAATGCCATATGGTTATGAGTTATTTCCCTTTAAATTCTGTGTTCAAATCTTCTTTGATTTACTTTTCTCTTTTAAGTTTAAGAGAAATTCCCTGTTATCACTTTATTAAAAATAATTATTTGTTACATAATCAAGAGCAAAAAAGTGTTTTTGTACAAACTTTTACATTTTTTTTGCAAAAATACTTTCATAAACTATACTTATTTCACAAATTAATAATAATTGTATATAGTTGTATATTGTGTGAAGATGTAATGCTTGCTTGCACACCATGCAAATGTCTCTCCCAGATAAATATTGAAATAGCATTTGAGCTTATATGCCTGCATACCTGCATGGCTATGCCATAGTGATCTTCTTGCCATCACTGTGTCAGTGGTCCGTCCGTTGTAAACTTTTCATTTAAACATTTCTTCTCTTCTCTGAAACAGCTTGGGCACAATGGTCCTTAGGTGGCCCCTTTTAAAATAAATGTCTGGCAAGTCCGTATCATATCCACGTGGTTTAACATTGGACCCATATGGAAAGCATTCAATGATCTTCTCTGAAACCACTGCGCCAATTGGAACCAAACTTGGTCAAAATAGTCCTTCGTTGGTCCCCTTTAAAAATTTTGTTCGGCAAGTCTGCACATCATCCAAGATGGCCGCCAGCAGGGAACTTTGTCCAAAATTGGACAATATTGCAAAAATCTTCTCCTCTGAAAATACTGGGCCAATTGGAACAAACTTAGTCACAATGGTCCTTACCTGGCCCCTTTAAAAAAATGTGTTCAGCAAGTCCACATCATATCCTAGATGGCCACCAGGAGGGAACATGTTTTTAACATTGGACCCTATAGGGAAACATATTCAAAGATCTTCTCCTCTGAAAGTACATGGCCAATTGGAATCATACTTAGTCACAATGGTCCTTACTTGGTCCCCTTCATAAAATGTGTCTGGCTTGTCCGCATAGCATCCAAGATGGCAGTCAGCAGGGAACATTGATTAACCTTGGACCTCATGGGAAATCATTTAAAGATCTCCTCTGAAAATGCTATGACAATTGGAACCAAAGTGAGGCACAATGATCTTAACATGGTCTTCTTCAAGAAAATTGACAGTTGGTCTACGCCCCATCAAAAATAGCTGCCTGTGAGGAACATAGTTTAATTTGGGATCATATAACATCAGCAAACTTTAAAATGAGACCCTTAAACAGTCAATAAACATATTTGAAAACGTTGTGATAATTTTGACTTATTGTGTCAGCCATGACCCAGGTGAGCGATACAGGTTCTTGAGAGCCTCTTGTTTAACTAGTACAAACAAAATATTTTTTTTTGACAATAAGCATTATTTTTTTGGACAGAAAGCCCCGTTCAGAATATTTTTTTTCATCACTTTTGCAGCCAAAATATTTTATTCACATAAAATCAGCTTCAGAATATTTTTTTCGAAAAAANTAACAAACTTGTTCTCGTCTTGATATAGCTGAAATATTGCTGAGTAGTCGTTAAACAATATTCAGTCAATCAATCTTCACAATAATACAAACCTTTTGTGATGGGCATGTCTCAAAGAGTCAAAAGCTTTGGGTGAGGGGTATTGTCGCACAGATGATTTAGCCTGATATGAAGGGTATATCTCACAGACGCATAGACAGAAGTCTTGCATGAGAGATATTGTCTCACAGATTCACAAGCCTTGTGTAAAGGGAAGGTCTTCACAGTAATACAAAATGTTTGTGAAAGGCAGGTCTTAAAGAGTCAAACGCCTGAATTGAGTGAGGGGTATTGTTGCACAGATGAGTTAGCCTGGTATGAAGGGTATATCTCACAGACACATGGACAGAAGTCTTGCATGAGAGATATTGTCTGAAAGATACACAAGCCTTGTGTGAAGGGTATGTCATCTTCTGGTTATTGATTTACTAATTACATCTTTGTAGGATTTTTTCCCCCCTTTTTAGTCCCATGTTTAGTATAAAAAATCCTGACAATAGTATACCAGATAAATAGGCATACTTTAAAATATTTTAAAACTTCTATTGCCTGCATACAAGTACACCTGTTGCATTTACTCCACACTATAACCTTTTTGAATTATATCATAATTTTTATTTGCAGATTTGGGTAAAGCCTGTAGGAGTTTTGCACAGAAGTTACAAGACTTTAAGTTTGAATGTATTGGAGAAAATTTGACAGATGACGAAGCAAGGATAGGTATAATAGATGAAACTTAAAAAAAACATGTCTGAATTTCATTTGACTCTGAGAGCTATTCTGTTATTGCACACCTAATTTCAGTGTTCAGTAGTTTGATTTTACGGCCAATTACAATTAAAAAAAATTGAAATTTTAGGGGCAGAACTATATGAGACATAATTCCCCTATACAATTACATTGAATGTACAGGAGAATAGTCATAATCATGTCAAAGGAACAAGACTGTGTTTATTGTTTTTCATCTCGAAATCACCATGAAACTGATGTATACATTTGTGTATATGATTTAACATCAGACATGCATACAATTTCAGGATTTGACTCTAAATCTTCTTGCTAGACAAAAGCACTACAGTGTGTTCCATAGTCCTGTGGTGGTTTTACTTGGTCTGACATAAATATAAAGCTGAATTTATTTTAGGTATATAAACTCTTTATAAATTGTTTGCAGAAATACTAGAATTCAGGTATTTGGTAGTTTTTTTTTCTTTTGTCTACCATGGGATGCATTTAGTGCCAAACCCTATAGTCATTTAGTTTTGTCAGTTGATAAATTATTGTTTATCAAAAAATGATATCATCATTTATACTACTAGATATACTTTCTGTTATAAGAAGATACATGTATCATCCTGATCATTGTATGTAATGTAACATCTTTATTGTGTATTGATGATAAAAAACTAAAAGGAAAATATATATTCACAATGAGATCAGATATTAAGTGATACATTTCCTTTCAGTAAAATTACACCCAA
Organism: Modiolus philippinarum; assembly: GCA_002080025.1. Classification (NCBI taxonomy): domain Eukaryota; kingdom Metazoa; phylum Mollusca; class Bivalvia; order Mytilida; family Modiolidae; genus Modiolus; species Modiolus philippinarum. The sequence goes on from MJUU01041430.1 coordinate 44,310, forward strand.
GTATTGTTGTTTAATAGGTTACAGTGTTTCATTGTCACATGCTAGGCTAAATATTTCCTGATCATTTATTTTAGTTCTAGATAACCACCATTTCTAAAAATAACAAGTTGACACCTCATGCTTTTCAATCTGACAATTTGAAAAGAACAGTTACATATATATTTTCATATAGTACTGTATGATTGTACTATGCTGATGGGAGAGTATTATATACCAAGCAGTGTTTATTTATAACTAGCCAAACTTGTCCATAGTAACCAACGCCAAAAGTCATTCTTGTATTCTGGCAACAGAACTATATACATTTCACCATATTGCTGAATTTAATATTAATGATTTTGTTAAAATTCTCGTCTCCTAATTCAAAAATAGCTTTGCATTATACAAGGCATCTCTTGAAGCTTCAAACAGTAATGTTAAAAGGGGCACTTGATCAAAGGAATTTTGAAACATCAAGATGTATAAGTTTTTGTGAAATTAAAAGAAGGAAGCATATGATATTGAAAAGATAATGGTATTAAACAGTATCGTACATTCAACATGATTTAATCTTTGTTCAAATATGCAGATTTATTAGTTATTTGATGATGTTTTTCAGCTGGATCATTGAAGGAGTTTGGTGGATTGATTGCTAATGTGGAAGAAGAAAGAGAAAGAATGGTAAATAAATACACTGAAAAAATATATTTAACTTTTTATTTACAAACTTTTCTTGGTTTGAATAAAGTATTAATTAAGGTATCCCACCCATATTATATTTGCCATTAAAAACTTTTTGTAGAAAACTACTGAAATCAAATGCTTTCATCATAAAATGAAATGCTTTTATCATTAAATGAAATGCTTTTATCATAAAATGAAATGCTTTTATCATAAAATGAAATGCTTTTATCATAAAATTAAATGCATTTATATATAATTTGCAATTTTAATTAATAAATTAAAATGTGAAAACATTTACCCAAACTGTCAAAAATGTCTCACAAAATTGAGCCACATTGAGATTCTGATGTCTTGTACATGTACTATGCCATGTATCTATGTAACATTTTATATTTGTAGCTACAACAAGCAACAGAACATTTCAATGCACTGGAACAGTTCAGAAAACAACAGCTTAATTCAATAAAGGTACCAGTTATATTTTGAAACAATCCTAGAAAAATATTGGATAGAATGATAGAAACGTGATACCATATTGCAGATTATTTTGGTTTTATTCCAGAGGTTTATGAAGGCATATAACTCGCCAAATTACAGTCAGTACATCTCTGTAGATATTTTTTGTTCTCTACACAATTTTCAAGTTGTGAAAATTGTTTATCACTAAAACTTTCCTTACTTTATATAGAACAAATCAAAAATGTTAGAACTGAATACTCTCTGTACAATGGCAATAATGATTAATTTGTTATTAATGTATAATTGGCTTATATATTTATATCACAAATTATTAGGTTGAGAAATAAGTTCACACATAATCTACAGTCAATCTTGTATACAAATGTCATCTTATGGCAGGACCAAGCTGACCTTTCAAGAGGGTGACCCATAATTTTAGATTCATATAATTATAATGTAAAATAATCAGTACAGGTTACTTATTAAACAAGTGACCTTTAATCAAAGTTTTTAAGTTGGTAACTACTAGTTTTTAGTTCGCCTCAACGAAGTTGAGGGGGACTATTGGAGTACCCCCGGCGTCCACGTCCACGTCTTCGTCTGCATCCGCATTTGGGTATATATCTTAGTAACTATGCAGTGTAGGGTCATCAAACTTTGCATGCAGGTGCAGCTTGGGTTAACTCACAGCCTCCAAGAAAATTGGGTCTCTCTGACCTATATTTTCCGCTTGAGTGGCTTGCATTCAAATTTACATCTTAGTTCATATCTCAGTTACTATACATAGTACAATAATCTAACTGTGCATATGCACGCATCTCTGATGGTAGGTCAGCATCCAGGCAAAATTAGGTCACTTTGACCTATATTTTCCGCTTGAGTGACTTACATTCAAGTTTACGTCCGAGTTCAGACCTCAGTCACTGTACATGGTAGGATCATCTAACCTTGCATGTGCATGCATCTGCGATGGTAGGTTAGCATTCAGGCAAAATTAGATCACTTTGACCTATATTTTCCGCTTGAGTGGCTTACATTCAAGTTTACGTCCGAGTTCAGATCTCAGTCACTGTACATGGTAGGATCATCTAACCTTGCATGTGCATGCATCTCTGATGGTAGGTCAGCATCCAGGCAAAATTGGGTCACTTTGACCTACATTTTCTGCATGACTGACTTACATTCAAGTTTATGTTTGGGATCAGATCTCAGTCACTGTACATGGTAGGATCATCCTGCATTTGCATGTGCATGCATCTGTGATGGTAGCTCAGCATTCAGACAAAATTAGGTCACTTAAACATACATTTTACACATGAATGACTTACATTTATGTATACATCTGAGTTAATAGCTCAGTAACTGTACATTGTTGGTTCAGGTAACCTTGCATATGCATGCAATTTTGATAGTATGTCAGCATCCATGCAAAATTTGGTTGCTGCGACAACGTGCCATAACGAGGCGAACTTTGTAATCGTTGATTACCTATGTTTTTGTTAATTTTATTATTTTAGTTTTTATACTGTGTTTAATATACGCAAATGTAATACTAGAGATTTTCAGTATATTTCTGCAGTTGTTAATGATAGTGTTACTATTTGATAGGATGAAAAGAGACAGTTTGATAAACACACAGCCAAGATTTGTCAGTCATTAGAGAGATACTTAAATTTAAAGGCAAAGATGAATGATAATACTTTACAAGAGGTAATAACCTAGTAATAAAAGGAAACTTTTTTACCCCCTGCAAATGAAGTCATAGGTATCACCTTGTCTGTCTCCATCGTCTAGTTTTTTGTAAGCACAACACCTCTACAACCAACTCAAGAATTTTGATGAAACTTTACACAAATGAATGACGTGCAGATGTGCATAAAGGAATATATTTATTGTCAGACACTATAAAGGGGAGATAATTTGACATCATAATTTACTTCTGCAAAGGCTATTTTGTAAGCAAAACTCCTCTTAAACCATTTAAAGAAATTTTATGAAAATTTACACAACGGAAGGACATTACATGCAGATGTGCATGATGGAATTTAATGATAGTCTTAACAACACAAAGGGGAGATAATTTTACTTTCCTTTTATTTTTTGGATATGCGGATGGGGGTATTTACATACTGGAATCTTAGCAAATAAGACAACTCATGTCTAAATTGATACAGAGTGGGAAATTCAAGTACGTACTAAATCCTGCTAGAACTTGACCAGTTTTAGTTGTCTAAATCTAGAATCCCACTGCTGCAGGACTCGTTGGCAAATTGGTTAAGATATCATACATATTAAAAAAAAATTAACAGCATTAATAATATAGATATTCATGTTAGC
>MJUU01041430.1:57216-68910 GCA_002080025.1 Modiolus philippinarum
GTCACACTATTATTAGAAAACAGATACTATATTTCTAATTGTTGGAGAGGTTTCAGTGTTTTCCTGCTAAAAGTTGTTTTCTTATAATATTTACAATACATACAGTAATAAAATATGCATTTTAAATGAGTTGAATAGTATTTCATCAATGAAAAAGTTTTGTCTTATTGACTATTGATTTTCCTTAAATCTCCCTTTGTGAATAAAGATTTGACACACCCACTCCTCAGGCAAATTTTATGGGATTAAAATAAAAATCACAAAATAGTTCACTTTCACATAAGAAAACTGTTCTAGTGTTATTCTGACATCACAACAGTGCAGGATGTCTGGTGTGTGGAAACATTTTGAAGTTCCTGATGGTACACCTGATTCTGGGAATGTTAAAATAAAATGCAATCTTTGTCCAGACACCTATATATCTGGCAATATCAGAAGTACATCTAATTTTGCTACCCATCTGAAGGTAAGTTTGAAAAAAAGTTTTATTTTATATTTTTTATAATGAAATCTTCCTGATAGTCCATCCAATATAGAGGCTTGTTTAGGGTATATTGGGATATGGGATATTTGCCTGTATTGTTAATGGGATATGGGTTATTTGAGACAAAAAGTACTGGGATATGGGATATTTTGACTGTGGAAAATGGGATATTTCAATAATTAATGGGATATCTTTAATGTTAAAAGGGATATTTTCGTCCTGACTTACAGGGATATGGGATATTGGGACCCCCCTAAACAAGCCTCAATATAAATGTAATATATAACAATCTTACCAAATTATGTTTACTATTGAGATAAATAATATCACAAAAATATATGATTAATCTCTTACATTTAGCATATGGAGTGAATGAAATTATTTTTTTTTATTCTTCAATATTAAAAATCAACATCTTCATATATATATATATGATGGCAGTCAAAACTGAATCACCAACAGTTATTGGAAAACCACACCCTATTTGCAGTGAACTAAGACAATTTTACAACATCAACATATGATAGCAACCAAAAGTTACCATGTTTTTTTGTCACTAATATAATTTAATTGCACATCAGTTTTATTTAAATACCCTTTTAATTTATTGAAAGTGAAATTGACATATATTAATTAACACTTATTTTTCATGTCTTAGGGCTATAATTCATTCAAATAAAACATGTAGGTGTCAACTAAATAAACACCAAAAGTTTGTACAATATCTAATTAATTAATTAATACAAATCTTGAATATACAAGTTTATAACAGTCCTTGCAGGTTTTACATTAAACATTTTTTATTCGCAAAAATAAATTTGCAAAAGGGATTGGACAAAAGTTACAAAAACATTATGAAAAGTCCTCTCCCTAACCTTGCAGGTTATTGTTATAAAGTTTAGATCTTTACTTTTTTTTACAGAGAAAACACAGAGACATATATCTGCAATCCAAATCTGAAGAAAGCACAATTTTCAATCAGTCAGAAAATTTTGTCCAATCATCAACTACTAAGAAATACTTATCCAGTGATCCTAGCCAACAAATAATAACTGATGCTCTAGTAACATTCATAGCAGGAAACCTGATACCTCTCTATAATAGAAAACCCAGAGTTTAAAGCACTTTTGGATGCATTAAATCCCAAGTACATACATGTGATAAGGTCAGGATGCCAATGCAGGAGATCTCCCTCCAAAAACCAGGAGATTGAAGGGTCAATGAGGGAGATTTTTTCAGGTCGGTTTTAGCGGTCGATTTTTACTCTTCGATGGTTCTAATAGTGTGTTATATGAGTACATAAAATGAAACAGATCAAACATGAACCATATTTTTATGATTCACTAGGGTTATTAGTCAACTGCAGATCAAGCTTCAACCCATTCTACTTTCCTTTGGCATTGACAAGGTCAGCAAGCTCAGGGCTGAAAAAGGATTTAATTCATGTATCATAATTTTACACTATTTTAATTAGTGTAGTTTGGAATTAAAAGCACCTTGTGAATATTTCTTATTATATATAAATGTTTCTAATATTATTTCATTGAGTATACCTGGGACTAATATATTGACAGGATTTGAAACTCTAGATAATCATCGAAAAGCGGTGTCGCGGCTAAAGTCATCAGCGATTATTTAACGGAACGGATATGTACTAATTACGGGCCTTACAGTTATCCCTCGATGTATTTCAAGAATTATTTTTCAGTGAAAACATGCTTAATTTCTTATGTTAACAGTATTAATTTTATCTATATATTTAAAACAACAACTATAAAACTGCGAATAAAGATAATTAATATATACCCATTATATGTAAATCTTAGATAATTTTATTTAACAATTTTTACATTTTGTAATTTCTGCCTGGGACTAACATTAGTCCCAGATCTGCAGAAAAATTATTACAAATGAAAAAGAAAGCGTTATTGTTTATTTTGTCTTTAACTTTAATTCAAGGTATTAAAAATATTCAAAACAAAGAATGCAATTATGTACATGTATGTTTATTTTGAACACGATCTGTAAGAATTAATCAAAATCTCATACCTTTTAATCGAATTAGTGATTGACTACTTATCATTTGTAATTAATAAAAAATAATTTAAAGAAAGTTTCAATGATCAAAGAACTAAATTGGTAGCAATTTAAAAAAATGAAGAATTATTTTTCTCTGTTATTGATTTTTGATTGTTTTTTTTTTCTTGGTATTTCAAACTGTCGACGTTTTCTCATCAAAATGGTGACATATCGATTTGGTTACGAAGCCTGCAATATCACAATAAAACCTACCTCAAAGTACTTTGTGATATGAAAGTAAACATTTTCCATTGCAATTTCACATTTATTTATGATTTCTTCACAAAAGGTATGTAAATATATTGCCACCGTTGATCACTTCGTCAGGAAATGGCGATCACACAATTTCTTGCAAAGCATGTAATCAACTAAATCTCACAACAAATCATACATCAAGGCACTCTATGATATGTAAAATTTTACGTTCTATTTGAATTTTACATTTATTTCATGATTTAACAAATAATTTCTTCAAATTATGCACGAAAACATTGCCTAGGTTGATCACTTTTCTCACGAAATATCGCGCCACAAAGTCCTAGAGTAAAAAAATCGTGTATTCCGACTGGGAAAGTGATGATAAACACTCATAAAGTAAACATTAGACATTAAAAAACTTTTGTGACACTTATCGGTGCATGAGATGGTTCTATTGATAGATATTTTCTTTCGAACACCGACGAAAACGAAAATTTATATCTACGAAAATGGCTATATGGCGTCTTCGTCGCAATGCATTATGGGTATTTTGCCTGTCAATAGGATTTGATTGGATCAAACTGGTTTGTTATAGAGTTTCAAATCCCGTCAATATATTAGTCCCAGAGTATACTAATATTTTTTAATTTGCAAATATTTAAAGAATATAGAATAAAATCAAATAAAAATTCTTAAAAGTGGTGTAACTTTTCATTTCTGAAGAATTGATAGATGATTGTAATTAAAGGTAACACCCGAAAGTTTTTTTGGTCTATGTTATACACACTATAAGGGGAAATAACTCTGGACATCAATTGCCTAATTGAACCATTCAAAGTTTTGAACTGGTTTATCTGTTTTAAGTCTTGAAATTGTGACTACCAGGGCTTATAACATTAAACAAACAGGTCATTGTTTAATATATGTGTATTACATGTTCTTAATTCCTTAACTGGGCTTTCACATGCCACTTTGACTTATGTAAACATGGAGACTCGTAAAACAAAATGACGATAATTAAATCATGGCCATGTTGCTGGAGGCTATAAATGACACCAGTGATTGTTTAAAACAACAAAGTATCATTAATTACCTTTAAATTCAATGAGAAATCAACCAAGCGCAACTGATTGACAGGCACTATAGGGTACACAACAGTTTACTTTTCACATTATTTTCAACAACTGAAATACAGGAGTTTTACAGCCAAATCTGTGAGGACAAATTTCAGGGCCTAAAAACGGGTGACTTCCGCAGGATCCGGGACCTATCACATGTATGCAAGTATCAAATCCCAAGCAGGAGCATTTATCAACAAAACTGCTTTATCAAAAATCAACTCAAATTCAATCAAGCTTGAAAGAACAGTTATGTTCTGTGGAAAGTGTGTGTCTTACTATCGACCTGTGGTCCAATAGGCAAATGAAACGGTTCTTAGGGGTTACAGGGCACTTTATCATGGATTGGTGTATGAAATCAATTAAAGTCTCATGTAAGCGTTTTAAGGGTTCACATTGTGCTGAAAACATTCGTCAGGAATATGAAGAGGCTGTGGCTTCCTCCAATATTGCAAACAAAATAACACATATAATAACTGACAATGCCTCAAATATGGTGAAAGCTTTTGATTTTAGTCTTCCTGGATATACAGTTGACACATCTCTTGATGAGGAAAGATCAAACAATTTATCAGACAGCGATGACGATGATGCGGACTCTGAATTAAACTAGGTGGAAATAGACTTTCCTGATAATGATTTACCGAAACATGTACGCTGCTTTGCACATACTTTGCAGCTGGTTGTGAAAGATGGCCTTAAGGAAGCAAGCTCTCATTTAAAAACTGTTATTAGTAAAGCATCTACTATTGTAAAACATGTTCGCAAATCAATATGTGCATCCGAAAAATTAGAGGGAGACAAACGTTTACAAAGTGACAATGCTACAAGGTGGAACAGCCAAATCAAAATGATTAGGTCTGTCCTAGATGTACCAAAATCAAATTAGATACTGTTCAACTGACTGAATATGAACGGAATGTACTAACAGATCTCTGTTTGCTTCTAAAACCATTTGAAGATGCCACTATCATGGTACAAACTGATAAAAATGTTTCTGGTAGTCTGGCAATACCTGTAACTCTGGGACTTGAACACAAACTATCTGCATTGTCAACAACATACAATAATAAAATGGTTTCCACACTTATATCCTCTACTTCAAAGCGACTATCTATCTATGAAGAAAATGATGTGTATCAGCTTTCTGCTATGCTTGACCCAAGGTTTAAACTAAGGTGGTCAAAAAATTTCACAGAAATGGAGGAAAAACTGCTTTCATTTGCTCGAAAACAGAAAAATGTTTCATCACATTCAGATGATGATTTCTCTCCCCCTAAGAAAATGCACAAATCAGATGATAGTGGTTTATTTAGTTTTATGACCCCAACAAAGAAAAAGACAAGGCATGTGTCAGGTGATTCTGTGAAAATGGAAGTTTCACAATATATTATGGAACCATGCACTGATGACATTGATCCTTTACAGTATTGGAAGGAAAATTCAGAAAAATATCCCACATTATCTAATCTAGCACAAATTTATCTTGCATTACCAGCTACGTCAGCACCTGTAGAAAGACTGTTTAGTGTTGCAGGCAAATTCTTTCGTCCAGATAGATGTAGACTAAATGATTCCACATTTCAAATGCTTATGATGATAAAGTGCAATTCAAACAAAATTTGAACAATACTTTATATGTTCTTTTTGATTTATTTAGGTGAATCGGTGTTTTCTTCATTTATGTATATATAAAAATTATACTGTATCTAAAATTGATTCTTAATTATTTCAAAGCATAAGTAATCATAAGTAATCAAAATTAATCATGAATACATCACAGGAAAGTAATGTATTGTAATCAATTACAAATAAAAATAGCTGTAATTTTAATGTAATTGATTACATTTTAAAAGCAAAGTAATTGTAATGTATTCAATTACATTTTAAAGTAATCGACCCCACCCCTGGTATAAATCTGGTACCTTCTTGTAGAACACAGGTAAGTGAGAAGTAACAGTCACACAAAAGCTGTTCCCAAAACAGAGCCATTTAGTGTTTATTGAGGATGCTATCATATACCTCTAAATCTGGTTGCAAAAGCAGGAAATGGCATCAAATTTTTCAAAATTTTCTTGGAGAGGGAATGCCCTAAACCCCTTTAGATGGTTCGACCTCAACACCATTGTACTGACAAAACACTAAAAATACTGAGAATCTTACTGATAGACTTCATTTTGGGTAAACATGTCCGAAGCTATGAGACATCACATTATATTAGCCAACGAATCATTGATGGCAATAACAAGTACTGAAACTGTACAACAAAAGAAAAAAGCGAAACCATTACCTTGTAGTTTTCTACTGTAAACAATTTTTTATGTATTGGCCTTAATTTACCATAGGGGTTCAACCATTGATAATAATTTCACACTAGTCCTGTTGCTTGCCAAACCTATGGAGCTAACTGGTGCATTGACAGGGCTTACAGCAGCAATGGACACTTTACACCCATTCAGGTAGTGAAGCCTTCCCAAAGGTAAATGAGGGCTTATTTTATTGCAGAGAGAAATATCAGTCAGTAGCAGTATATGCAATTTAAGTGCAGACACCCCACTGAAAAAGGAAAATTTTGGTCATTTTTATGCCCCACCCATGAATGTGGAAGGGGCATATAATGTTACCCTTGTCTGTCCTTCCGTCCGTCTGTACGACCGTACATCTGGTTAAGTTTTGTGTTTAAGTACATTTCTTGGAAACTTTAAGGTGTAGAACAATGATAGTAGGCTAGTAGGTAGATCTTTAATAGTACTACATGGTTCACTAGGCAGTTTGACTCTTTTACCTACATTTCATGGTTGAGTGACTGGTTAAGTTTTATGTTTAAGTCCATTTCTCAACAGCTACACATTACAAGACAATAATGTTTCATCAAATTAATTGCCTTGATGAGTACTACCCAAATCATTGACAATTAGATGGCTTTGACCTACATTTTACGCTTCAGTCACTTCGGTTAAGTTTTGTGTTTAAGTCCATTTCTCAACAACTACACATTATAAGACAATGATGTTGCATCAAATTAATCGCCTTGATGAGTACTACCCAAATCATTGACAATTAGGTGGCTTTGACCTACATTTTACACTTCAGTGACTTTGGTTAAGTTTTGCATTTAAGTCCATTTCTCAACAACTACACATTATAAGACAATGATGTTGCATCAAATTAATTGCCTTGATGAGTACTACACAAATCATTGACAATTAGGTGACTTTGACTTACATTTGTGCTTCAGTGACTTTGGTTAAGTTTTGCTTTAAAGTCCATTTCTCGACAACTGCACATTATAAGACAATGATGTTTTATCAAATTAATTGCCTTGATGAGTACTACCCAAATCATTGACAATTATGTGGCTTTGACCTACATTTTTCTCTTCAGTGACTTTGGTTAAGTTTTGTGTTTAAGTCTTTTTTCTGAACGACTATGTAGTGTATCATCATGATATTTCACTGTAACATTCATCTATAGGAGAACTGCTTGTTTCACCAACAGTTTGGTGTCCATGTCCATGACCTACATTTTATGCTTGAATGACTTTGGTTAAATTATATGAGTTCAAGTCGATTTCTTAACAACTTCACATTATAAGACAATGTTGTTTCATCAAATTAATCATCTTGATCAGTACTTCCCAAATCATTGGCAGTCTATATTTTATGCTTGAGTGACTTGTGTCCACTTCTTAACAACTTCACACAATATACCATCACAATTCACTGAAAGGGGATTCATTTCATGTGCAATTGAATTGGGCTATCATTTTCAATAAATTTATTGGCAGGGCATTCGTGTCTAACAGACACATTCTCTAGTTTTACTTTTAAAATGTCATGGAAACCTGCTGAAATGACTTAGGTACAAGCTATATTGTGCATACGTATGCTATGATGTGAAAAAGATGTGAAAAGTTATTGGTCTTTAATGGGAGGATCAGATTTTGATAGTCCCTAGGGGACAAAAATGCTGATTTTAGTCATTTTTGCATTCAAGTTGGTGCCAAAATAATAGAAAAGAATTTTGGCACATTTTCAGACCTTTTTTTGACAATTAACCAAGAACTTGAGATTTTTGCTGCAGATATTGTAGTGAGGAGCACGTATGAGAGTCCAACCATCTCCAATTTCTCACTTTTTGCCACTTTTGGGTTTTCATGGGTATTAAACAGGGTCCTGCAACTCTAAGAGTTTAGATTCTCAACTATTTAGTGTTATTTGTTTAGCCCTAGTATCCGTCTGTCTTTCATGCCTGGTGAACTTCAGTTACCAGTATACATGAGGGAATTAAAAGTAGCAGAAGAGTCCATGATGCCTTGTGGCATCATACACCTGGAGAGAGCTATGGACGGGCTTTCCCTACAATGCTGCTTGCTGAATATGCATGTACATGTATTCCTTCACATGGCTTTGGCACTGTACAACACTATATGGGTCCTGTGAGAGAAGTCCGTATTAGACTTGTAGTGTAAGGAGAGACAGGCTGTTATAGTTTTTTTTTTCTATTTCAGAATGTTCCTGGTGTAGTAGAAAGTTTGAAAATCATTACAGCAGAAAAATCCTGTAAAATAGCAAAATATGCATTTGATTTTGCAAAAAGGCATGGAAGAAAGAAAGTAACTGCCATACATAAGGCTAATATCATGTAAGTATTGTTATCCTTTTCTTAGTAAGCATACAAGGATATACAGCTGGCAAATTTTCTATTTTGTAGTGAAATCAATAGGAGATTTGAAATTACTGGATAAGTATTTCACATACTACAAATCTTGGAGGAATTTTATTTGTATGTAGATTTGGTTTTTTTAAGGTACAAAGCTCCAAATGAGGCTACCTTGATCTACATTTCATGGAGAGAAACTTAGGTGAAAGTGTTTGTAACTTTTCAGTTTAAATCTTAAATACTACAACTCTTTGAAGAATGATACTTTGTTTTTTCAATATTAGGTCATCATATCTTGGGATACTATAACTCATTGAAGAAACTAATGTCACCTTGAAACACATTTCATGCGTGACTGTGATGAGTGGCTCAGATTTAAGTTTGAGTTAAATCAAAATCTAAGATGTTATGGCAGGTAGATTATAGTTTGGCAGTAGATGAGCCTTGGATTAAAATAAGGTTAAAGATTAAAATATTGTCAGATTGACCTGTATTTCATTCATGAGTGATCCAGGTTGAAGTTAAGGTAAAGGCAAGATCTGGGTTAGTAGAATATGTAGTGTAAAATTATTTTGTGAGTAGTTGTGCATTTAGTAGTTAAGAAGTTTGGAGATAGATCATGAGTGACTTGGGTCAAGGGCTTTGTTGAATTTAGAATAGAACACCAATGACCTTGGCTCACTGGATGCATTTTCAGAGCTGTCAAGGGGTTTGGGTTCCCAGAGTGAGACGGGGTAATCTTGGGTTTACCCAACAAGATTTGTTTTTGAAGACACATTCTGAGAGCATATCAGGTGGTCATAGCAAAGAATTTGAGACAAAATTCATGTAGTAAAAAGAAAAGAAAAAGAAATTTGCTTTCATATCTGTGACCACTAAAGAAAATTCTGTTTTATTTAGCAGTTATTTATCGAAAAATGAACCATTTTTATGAAAGAGTATACAAAACAACACCGAATTTCTTACTTTTCTTATCATGAAAAGATCATTTTTCTATTTGAAATATATTTTTTTCTCAAAAATTTAAAAGGCGTGACATTGAAAGGGATGAGCGTGAGAGCGTGATTTGGGGTTGGAAAGCGTGAGACTTGACAGGTCTGCATCTTAGCTTTATTATTGAATTTTAGCAATTTGCTAAAGGAAAAAAAATCCAGGGGATTAACTTTCATTTCAGACTGCTTCCTACAGTGTTAGTTTTGTAAAATTTTGATTGTTGACTCTACCAAAATATGCTTGGATTGTAGTATATCTGAATCAGTATTAAAAATAATATTATCTTGTCTTTATAGGAAGCTTGGAGATGGCTTATTTTTAGAAAGTTGTAGAAAAACAGCCTGTTTGTATCCAGACATAGAATTCAATGATATGATCATTGACAATGCCAGCATGCAGGTATTTCTCTAGTTATTATTTGTTTTTCACACAATTTGATAATTTGCTATTCTTCCGTAAGTGGTGGTTTGCAGTGTGAGATGACCCATGTGAGATCAATGAACAGGACCTTGTCTCACATTGATAAATGACCAACCAAAGGTGTTCGTTACTGTGATACAACAATTGTAACCATGGTTAAACGTCATAAAACATCTGACGTCACAATGAAAGGTACACTCAAGTGGCGACGACATTACTCGCACAGTATAGGTTTCTGTAAGTTTCTTGTGGTATTTTACGGAAGAAATAGGAACTTGCATTCTATCAAAAATTAAAGATCTGGATATCTTACACTCGTATTAGAAATTTTTCGTCTTTTCCTCTCGTTTCGCTACGCTCAACTCGAGAAAAGACAAAATTTCTTACACCTGTGAAAGATCGTCCGATTTTTAATCTGATCTTATGCAAGATCCTATTAATCTCCAACTAATTGAAAGTTCACTTATTTCATGAAAAGTCAAATGATTTGAAATAAAAAACACAGAAAAGCAGCTCAGTTAATGCAAAAAAGGATAAATACATTTGCAAAGAATGTAACAGGCACCTCATGAGATTGTCTCTATTGAAGACTAGAATTAAGCCATTTTGCTATCATATGCTACATTTTTCAGATGGTATCAAGACCACAACAGTTTGATGTACTAGTTATGCCTAATCTGTATGGTAACATACTCAGTAACATAGCAGCTGGTTTAGTTGGAGGACCAGGGGTTGTTCCTGGAATGAATCTCGGTGAAGACTACGCAGTATTTGAATTGGTATATTTATTGACTAAGAAATGTTCATATTTATATGTTGGTATATAATAAACAGTAGTTTTGATGAGACCCAAAACCCAATACAAGTGCATGGTACCATAAAACAGCTTTACACAATCAGTGCAGCTCGAACAATTAAACCAGCTTTTCATGGATGTAAACTGGAAAAGAATCACTTACAAAATCTGTCAGACCTGACCTTATATTTAAATATACTATCAAGGTATAAAAATACATCAGGAGTCTCTTTTACTTTGTCAACATGTTTCACTATTTAGTGAAGCATTAGCAGTTACACACAATAATATTTGTCTTGATTCATGCCAGTCAACCTCTGGAGCTGTCAAAGGGGGTCATTATGACCCCCTTTGTGATTGGTCCGTGGGGGTGATAATGTGTCATGACGTATGTTGAGGTAATAATAACAAAGATTTTCAACAGAAATACTGTTTTTCACTGCCTCATCAGAGAAATGGTTCATAGGCCCATGATTGGTAAAATAACTTATTTTATCTTGAATATCTAATATTTTTGTATGCTTTTAGCTTTTCTCAAAGTCTTCCCTCATGCAAAGCTCTGTCCTTAGCTGAATTTGGCTTTACATTTACATGATATTGGTTATTTGTTCTCTATCAGTTTTTGAATATCTTGAGTTTATGGTCTTCCAAACGTTTAGATTTTATCTGCACTGAAGAGACATAAATTGTCGAAATGCGCATATGCAGAAAGTAAATTCACAGTAAGTTCGGTATTATGTTATTTATTACCACTGGGTCGATGCCACTGCTGGTGGACTGTAAGTCCCCGAGGGTATTCACCAGCCCAGTAGTCAGTACTTCGGTGCTGACCCGAAAGCCGATTATTTTTTGAACCTTGCAATATCTACATTTTTATCCCCACACTTTCAAAGAAAGTTCGGGGATAATGTTATACCCTCCGTCTGTCCGTCCGTCCGTCCGTC
>MJUU01041430.1:70176-92409 GCA_002080025.1 Modiolus philippinarum
TTGGTTCCAATTTTCGTAAATTTCCTGAAAGTGTCAAAGACCACTTATTTTTTGGAATTCTACCTAGCAACCATACATAAAATGTTTGTGTAAGTTAGGACGAACATTTTTATAAATTGGATTTCAAAAATATTTGATTCCAATTTTGGTAAATTTCCTGAAAGTCTCAAAGACCACTTATTTTTTGGAATTCTACTTAGCAACCATATATCCTAGAATTCTTTTAGTAAAAATAATGACTATCAATAGGCAGATTTCAAAGATAATGAAAAAAATTATGCCAAGGGTGTATAACAACTGTTTTCTGTGTCAAACAGGGAGTGCGGGGATAGCTGTCGTTTCCGACAACATCTAGTTGTAAATTTTGTTGAAAACTAAGGAGTATCTCCCTCTTGCAAAGCTCTGTCCTTAGCTGAATTTGGCTTTACATTTACATGATATTGGTTATTTGTTCTCTATCAGTTTTTGAATATCTTTGAGTTTATGGTCTTCCAAACGTTTAGATTTTATCTGCACTGAAGAGACATAAATTGTCGAAATGCGCATATGCAGAAAGTAAATTCACAGTAAGTTCGGTATTACGTTATTTGTTCAATTAAGATTGTATATCTCAATGTACTAAATTGCCAACCGAGAGGTTTGTGTAGTTTACAATAAATAAGTATCTGTAACTATATAATTTAATTTTGAAACAGTCATTTGGTATGTAAGAAGAACAAAATTTTGTAAAAATATAAGCAAATAGGCTTTTAAACATCTTTTTGATGTCTTTTTATTTGTACAATTAGGTTTTAACTCTAAAATAATTGCTGGAGAATTGCATTATATCTTAGAGTTGATTAAAGAATAGCAAAACATGAAAAAATAAGAGGGGAGACAACCAGACATGTTTTTGCAAATAATTAACTCTGCATTCGTGAAAAATTCACAAATATTATGAGTAAAAAAATCTGACAGTATGCAAAATGCTATTTCAAGCATTTCATTGTAAATAATCATACAGGTGAAGCCTGATTGACCAGGTTAATTAGTTCATTCAGGTAAACATTGCCATAAAAGTGTTTATTTAACGGGAAAGCTAATCCATTAATTAGGTCTTATTAACACTTAATGTGGATAATAATGTTTAAAAGAAGCAACGATGACCACCCTATAGTAATTATTTGTGGGTGTTATATATTTTCAGCTCACATGGCTATGCCAGGGTGAGCTTTTGCCATCACTTTGCGTCCGTCTGTCCGTCGTTAGCTCACTTTCAAAAATCTTCTTCTCTGAAACCACTGGGCCAAATGCAAAAAACTTTAAGTGAATCATCACTAGGGTATCTAGTTTCCAATTTGTTATTTTCATGGACGCAGGTAAAAAAAACATGGCCACCGTTTCTAAAAATAGAACATAGGGGTAAATTGCAGTTTTTGGCTAATGACTCGAAAACCGTCACAGATAGAAAAAATCTGATGGGGTAAAAATGATCAGCATGATGAGATCTACCCACTGTGCAATTTTGAAGAAAATCTGAAAACCCATCTCGGAGTTATAGCCCTTTTTCCGTAAAATTTTCAAAATTTTTGCATTTTTTATTTTTTATTTCAAAAAGTGTAACAGATAGACATCAAGTGTAAATTGCAAACATGTTCAGCATATCAAGATCTACCCACCCTGAAATTTTGAAGAAAATCCATAAACCCTTGTAGGAGTGATTGCCCTTTTTTTCACTGAATTTTAAAAATTTTTGTATTTTTTGTCTTTTATTTCCAAAACTATAGAAGATGAAGGTTAAGTGTAAATTGATGAAATTTTTGCCATTCTGTGACGACTTCAAAACTGATGTTGAAAATTGTTCCTTGACCGCAATTTTCAAAATGGCTGCCAAAAAAGGCGGGAAAATTCAACATTGTCGGATTTCAGTGAAATTTGGTTTCCAAATAGATATTGATGTTGCGACTTCAAAACCGGTGTTGAAAATTGTTCGTTGACCGCCATTTTCAAAATGGCCGCCATAAAAGGCGGGAAAATTCAACATTGTCAGATTTCAATGACATTTGGTTTCCAAATAGGTCTTGATGTCGCAACTTCAAAACTGATGTTAAAAATTGTTCATTGACCGCCATTTTTAAAATGGCCACCAAAAAAGGCGGGAAAATTCAACATTGTCTGATTTCAATGAAATTTGGTTTCCAAATAGATATTGATGTTGCGACTTCAAAACTGATGTTGAAAATTATTTGTTAACTGCCATTTACAAAATAACATCTCGACTTCAAATCTGGTGTCGAAAGTGGTCCTTAGCAAGAATGTTTTTTGTCAAATAAGCCCAACAAAGAAATATAGTAAAACATGATCAGACTTTAAATGCAGTTTAAGATATTGGTGGTGTTCGAGCTACGAAAAATTGAGAAACTGAAGATCAACTGTATAACTTACAATGTTACCTTGATTGTGGCAACTGAAAGCCAGGTGAGCGATACAGGCTCCTGGAAGCCTCTGGTTGAGGGAATGGGGCCATTGTGGGTCAAAACTTTCGAATGGGGGTGATTTCTATGTCCCACATGGGTCAGGGATCGAACGCGTGCCATCTTTAAATTTTCAGCCATTTCACGGATGTGACCCACTGAAAGTAGGAGGGTTGACAGGTGTGCTTGATTTCTACAAATTGTGGATAGAAATGTATTATGACATAAAAAACCATCATATGTTACCAAGAATACTCTTATTATTAGACTTGAAACAAATTCAACCATATAAGGACTTTTTTGGATTCCCATTGTAGAAGAAGAATTTACATGTACATGATAATATAAAAAAAAATGTTGTATCATTATTTTGGTGAATGTTTTTTTTTATGACAACTGCACAGAGAGTATACAGATTAAATTTTGATCTGACAGTAACAAGCAAATTCTTATATAGAAGTACATTACAAGTCACTCAAAGATCTTAATGAGCATAAATCAATACTACTTGTTGCGTTCTTTAAGAGCCATATTGACTGATTACATTATTTATGGGGAACTAGGATCACTTTTGCTAAAAATATAGCCAGATCCTGTAGATCTTATCAATTGATAATATTTGGTTGTTTTTTTTTTCTTTTTCTTTCCAGGGAACTAGGAATTCTGGAAGATCATTAAAAGGAAAAAACATAGCAAACCCTACGGGAATGTTACTAGCAGGGTGTGATATGTTAGATTATCTAGGGTAAGTTATTCTGAAAAAAATCTCATTATATTTTACTAATTACACAAAATGTATATGGAAGTATGTGAATTATTTTATGACCCTGCAAAAAAGTTTTGAGCATTTGGTTCTATCTTTGCGTTTCATTTATGCAACAAACTGTTTTCTAGAGTTTTCTTTTAACGCTGTTTGAGATTTTGATTTAGTAATTTATTATTTGAGGTAACCTTGATGAATTACATATTGAGTGATTCATTTATTTTTGTGGGCGATGTTACCCTTTGGACTTCAAAATTTCTTGAAATATTATTTGTTTACTCAGTGCAGAATTGTCCTAATACAGAAATTTATCGGGTCAATAAAATTCATATAGGGTGAGGCAAAGCCGAACCCGATATGAATTTTATTGGTTGGATAAATTCTGTATTAGGACAATTCAGCACTGTGTAACAAATTTATCCTCATTTCCCAAAGAAGGACAATCCACACCCTGTAACAATTTTTTTTGTGATTCCTAATAAATTTTGTATTAGGACAAAACCACTTTGTACTAGTAGAATACATGTAATTTATCCTGTCAGATTTAGTGTTGCATCTTGACTTGTTTTTTCCTAAAATTCATAAACAGTTTATGTACATAAAGTACAAACTATGCATTGTTTTATATCAAAAGGCAATAAAATTTGATGATGAAAACTGCGAATAATATTGTTCCTTCTGATGAAAACCCCATTCACATGCAGTGCAAGTTCAATAGTCAATCCCCCCCACTATACATTGCACAAAAACATGGGCAACACACTGCAAAAGGGTCTTTGGACCTAATTAACTCATTCTGTTCAGAATTCAAACCAGATACAAAAATGGTCTTATTTATTATTACTTTACTTACAAGTAACAGGTCAGGTTATAAATTATGGTCAGTCAACAGCAAAGCCAACTGGAGCAGTTATGTTCTTTCTTTAGACGACAATTCATGTACAACTATTTCACTTTGAGGCATATGCGTTATTAAAATTACAGCAACACACAAAAAGTGAATTAATGAAGCAATATTTTGAATGTCATTCTCAAAATTCCTTGTCCTTGGGTGGATTGACCATGACGGATTTACTGTTTGCATGTGGTTTTCTGTACATGGCCCATGCATGTTAATTCATCATTGGCAGAATGTACAAACCCAGGAATCATGTTCAATCATTACAAATTTTGAAATGAACAGCAATCATTATCATAAATCTCTATAAAATCTTGGTGAAATCAACAAAGAAGCATAGGGAAGAGAAATGCCTGGAACTTTCACATCCTTCAAATGTGTATAATTCTCCACTGTTTAGGAGAACTACTATTGTACACAGTTTTAACATGTTAAAGTAAATTTTCGTTACAATGTTTGCAAGTGGCATGCCAAAATTGCAGCGGCCATCTTAAAAATACAAAGGGACGTAACCCAAAATGAGCAATTTTTTTTATTAATATTAGGTCAATTGAGTAAGGGGAGGTAATTCAAATTGACTCAATACAGAAATTTATTAGGACAGTATCAGCCAATCAATCTGCGAGAAATCAGGATAATATGTTTCATGCCTTTTTGAACACTACAATGATATACATGTATTTAGGCCATGTAAAATTAATTATCTGGTTCTCAGATAATGACTTTCAATAAAAAGGTGAGGGAGGGAGGATATTTAATTTATGTATATATTTTGTATGCTCATCCATACTCTATCGTTAACTTTTCAGATTTTATGAATATATATTAAAATATGATAAAGTATATAAAAGTAAGAGGGAACAAAATCATAAGTAAAAAAAAAAATACTCCAAAGACAATGAAAAACACAAATAGCAAAGACATTACACAAGGACAATATACATGTATGTATAGTCCCAGCATCACATAAGTACCACACAGAAGAGAAAAATGTATATTGATCATACCATAAATGGAGTATGCATCATGAATCTTGGATTCAAAGCAAACTGCAATCATCAAAGACATGAAACAGGTAAAGAAAAGACAGATCCAATATACACTGTACCTCACCAGGATATGTCACCTGAAAGAAATTCCTGAAGAAAATTGAATTAGACTCCCACATAGAAAGGGAGTAATTGATGAACCTTGATTAGATCCAATGGGATCCGGTAAATAAGGTGTATTTGTATTATTTACTTGGTCACAAGTTGGTGACAGCAGTACAAGTGGAAGGGTTACAGTCAGATACACTGACCATTAAATAGAGGCAAATCTATCAAGGAAATCACAAAAATAAATTCTTCCAATGAGCAAAATGATAGTGGGATCCCCTTACAGTGACTGCAATGACAGATTCTTTATTTTCGAGTTCAGAAAAAGATCTAGAGAGACCCTTCTCAGACTCGATTTCAAAACATTCTCGTGCATTAAAAGATCTCTGTTTTGTGGTATTTCAGGCACACTTGCCATACTCCCTTTTCATAATTTCCTTTACGGTTGTTTAATCCGGCAAATTCACAATAAACGATTGGTTAACGCACGAAAACCCGTCAAAAGTACTTTCGTTTCGTTGTTGACAAAACCATTTGGAATATAAACCGGAAGTAGCGATTTCTTCAAAGAAAACGAAAAGTCAAGAGAGCTTCGAATGAAATTTGAGTTGTCTCTCTTTGATCAAGTCAAGTGAAAAAGCGGGAAAATTTGAATGCGGATTTTGTTACCGTTGTATTTATTTTTTGGGGACAATAAATACAGGCCAGCGGCCAGGTTTTTGCCCATGCGGCGGTATCTGAGAACCAGATAATTAATTTTACATGGCCTTAGCATATATTATACACGTTGTTTGTTTTGTTGTTACAGACACTATGAACATGCAAGTTTGATAAGAGACTCTGTGTTAGAAGTACTGTGTGAGAAAATGGTAGGTGGAGTATATTCAGTAGTATATGTATAAATCAATTATCATGAGTTAATATTCTATATTACAAACATGTGTTGCAAAACAGCATAAATATTTTATGTACTGTGTATGTATACATACATCAATAAATATAAATGGTAAACCAAAAGATGAAAGGCAAAAATGGTGAGAAAAGAAAGAAAACTGGCAAAATGTATGGAGATAACTTTTTATACCCTGCCACACTAGTGGCGAGGTATTATGTGACGCCCTCAGTCGTGTGTCCATCCGTGTGTCTGTCCGTCCGTCCGTCCATTCCCCGAAGGTTTCTGACTGATAACTTGTGAACGAAATAACACAAGGTCTTCAAACTTGGTATGCAAGTTGTTTACTACAAAACTCAGGTCAAGTTCGATTTTGGGTTCAGAGGTTCAAGAGGTTCTGGAGTTATGCCCCTTGAAACTCAGAAATTTTGCGAATTTTAGGGTTTCCTACTGATAACTTGTGAACGAAATAACACAAGGTCTTCAAACTTGGTAGGCAAGTTGTTTACCACAAAGCTCAGGTCAAGTTCGATTTTGGGTTCAGAGGTCCAAGGGGTTCTGGAGTTATGCCCCTTGAAACATAGAAATTTTGTGAATTTTCGGGTTTCCGACTGATAACTTGTGAACTAAATAACACAAGGACTGGGTTGCACAAACGTCAATTAAGGTTAATTGACATTTAAATATTAAGAGTAAATTAATTCCTTAACAAAGTCAACCAAATTAATTTACACTTAAAATTTAAACATCAATTAACCTTAATTGACGTTTGTGCAACCCAGTCAAGGTCTTCAAACTTGGTATACCACAAAACTCAGGTCAAGTTTTATTATGGTTTCAGAGGTCCAAGGGGTTCTGGAGTTATGCGCCTTGAAACTAAGAAATTTTGTGAAACGTGGCGGGTATCATGTAATGCACCGTTACTATTTTTTATAAATGGATAAAAAGGAAAATGGTATCACTAAGGATTTAACATGTTACAATAACTACTTATTACATGCACAAGACAAATTTTGTAAATGCACAAACAAGCAAAGGAAAACATTAACGGTTAGTGTCTGAATTGGGTGAAAAAAAAATACAAATCATACAAAGATGATTTATAAGTACATATGTATAACTGACAAAAACGACTATAATTCTACAGTATTCTGGTCAAAAATTAAACCCATTAGACATACAGTGACAAGGCAATAGATATATGTGTTGCCTGTATGTTTTTTCTCATCATACCAACGGCAAACGAAGTTTGGGGGTATATAGCAATCACCCTGTCTGTCTTTCTGTCAGTCCGTCTGTCCACACTTGTTGTAAGCGCAACTCCTCTTAAACCACTTGAAACTTCACACAAAGAAAGGACACTATATGGAGATGTGCATGAAGGAATATAATTATTGTCCCAAATCAGGGAGGGTAGATAATTCGACTTTGACTTTCCATCTGTACAAATTATCTTGTAAGCACAACTCCTCTTATGGTAGTAGACCCGGTGTCATATGGTATTTTGAACCCCATGGAAAATTGACCTCGGGGTCAATTTTTACCCATGGAATATTGAACCCCCTCATGGAAAAGTGAACCCCCCTGTATGGTATTTTGAACCCCATAGAATATTGAACCCCAAGTGGTGTTTTACAGTTAATTTTATAGAAATGACATATTTGATGTCAGATCGATACTTTAGAAGGGGTTCAAAATTCCATAATGGGGGTCAAAATACCATGGTTGACCAAACGTCACAATTTTTAGATGGGGATGCAAAATTCCATGATAGGGGGTCAGAATACCATGGCAGCATAGAGAATTGATATCTAAACATACAAGTTACAAGTTTTGATAGGGGGTTAAAAATCCCATGGTAGGGGAGTCAAAATACCATGGTTGACGAAATGTCACAACTTTCAGATGGGGGTTCAAAATTCCATGATAGGGGGTCAGAATACCATGGCAGGATAGAGAATTAATATCTAAACATACAAATTACATGATTTGACAGGGGGGTTCAAAATCCCATGGTAGGGGGTCAAAATTCCATGGTTGACGAAACGTCACAATTTTCAGATTGGGGTTCAAAATTCCATGATAGGGGGTCAGAATACCATGGCAGCATAGAGAATTGATATCTAAACATACAAGTTACATGTTTTGATTGGGGGGTTCAAAATCCCATGGTAGGGGAGTCAAAATACCATGGTTGACGAAATGTCACAACTTTCAGATGGGGGTACAAAATTCCATGATAGGGGTCAGAATACCAAGGCAGGACAGAGAATTAATATCTAAACATACAAGTTACATGTTCTGATATGTGGGGGTTCAAAATTCCATGGTAGGGGGGTCAAAATCCCATGGTTGACGAAACGTCACAATTTTCAGATGGGGGTTCAAAATCCCATGATAGGGGGTCAGAATACCATGGCAGCATAGAGAATTAATATCTAAAGATACAAGTTACTTGTTTTGATAGGGGGGTTCAAAATCCCATGGTAGGGGAGTCAAAATACCATGGTTGACGAAATGTCACAATTTTCAGACGGGGTTGCAAAATTCCATGTATGTTGAACTATTAATTTCTCTATGCTGCCATGGTATTCTGACCCCCTATCATGGAATTTTGCACTCCCATCTGAAAACTGTGACATTTTGTAAACTTTTCATTGATTCCATCTGTACAAATTATCTTGTAAGCACAACTCCTCTTATGGTAGTAGACCCAGTGTCATATGGTATTTTGAACCCCATGGAAAATTGACCTCGGGGTCAATTTTTACCCATGGAATATTGAACCCCCTCATGGAAAAGTGAACCCCCCCATATGGTATTGAACCCCTAGTGGTGTTTCACATATTTGATGTCAGATCAATACTTTAGAAGGGGTTCAAAATTCCATGGTAGGGGGGTCAAAATACCATGGTTGACCAAATGTCACAATTTTTAGATGGGGGTGAAAAATTCCATGATAGGGGGTCAGAATACCATGGCAGCATAGAGAATTGATATCTAAACATACAAGTTACAAGTTTTGATAGGGTTTCAAAATCCCATGGTAGGGGAGTCAAAATACCATGGTTGACGAAATGTCACAACTTTCAAATGGGGGTACAAAATTCCATGATAGGGAGTCAGAATACCATGGCAAGACAGAGAATTAATATCTAAACATACAAGTTACATGTTCTGATGGGGGGGTTCAAAATTCCATTGTTGGGGGTCAAAATCCAATGGTTGACGAAATGTCACAACTTTCAGATTGGGGTTCAAAATTCCATGATAGGGGGTCAGAATACCATGGCAGGACAGAGAATTAATATCTAAATATACAACTTACATGATTTGACAGGGGGTTTTAAATCCCATGGTATGGGAGTCAAAATACCATGGTTGACAAAATGTCACAACTTTCAGAAGGGGGTACAAAATTCCATGACAGGGGGTCAGAATACCATGGCAGGACATAGAATTAATATCTAAACATACAAGTTACATGTTCTGATAGGGGGTTTCAAAATTCCATGGTAGGGGGGTCAAAATCCCATTGTTTACGAAATGTCACAATTTTCAGATGGGGGTTCAAAATTCCATGATAGGGGTCAGAATACCATGGCAGCATACAGAATTAATATCTAAAGATACAAGTTACATGTTTTGATAGGGGGTTCAAAATCCCATGGTAGGGGAGGCAAAATTCCATGTATGTTAAACTATTAATTTCTCTATGCTGCCATGGTATTTTGACCCCCTATCATGGAATTTTGCACTCCCATCTGAAAACTGTGACATTTTGTAAACCATGGTATTTTGACCCCCTACCATGGGATTTTGAACCCCCCCCCCATCAAAACATGTAATTTGTATGTTTAGATATTAATTCTCTATGCTGCCATGGTATTCTGACCCCCTATCGTGGAATTTTGCACCCCCATATGAAAATTGTGACATTTTGTCAACCATGGTATTTTGAACCCCCTACCATGGGATTTTTAACCCCTTTTTGAGAATATGAAATTAAGGGGGTTTGATTTTCCATGATGGGGTTCAAAATAAAATGGAATAAAATTGACCACAGGGTCAATTTTCCATATGGTATTTTGACCCTGGGGTCATTATTCCATATGGAATTTGAACGTGGGGTCAATTTTTTGGGGGTTCAAAATTCCATATGACACTGGGGTAACCCCAAAATTTTCCATTCAATTTTCTTTAAATTTGCAGCATGAAACAGTTATATCCTAATATACTTCAAGAACAAATTTTGAAAAGTTTCACTGAAAGATTTTTGATCTATAGTTCATAGAAACACCCTTGTATTGGGGATTTAAAATCTTTTCAGAAATCACCATAAAGTGTATACTACTGTACTGTATATTGATAAGAAACAGCATAAATTAGCCCTAAATTGCTAAACTGCTTAGACCTAAATACCAGATAATCAATATTATATGCATGTATTAAGTGTTGATTTGCAGTAGAAAAGAATTTGCATTGTTAAAACAATGCTGAAAACAGAGCTTCATTCAATTTCTTCTAAATGAAAATCCTATAATTCAATTATCATTAAAAACTTAGAAATTAAAGATCCTCTGTATATATGACTTACATCAAAATTTCATAAAAATTCATTGTACCGTTTTTTCACAGTGTCAGGAAAACTGCATAAAAGTCCTGATATTCCTTGATTCTGAATGTCAAGTTGAAATAATTACCTCCCTTGCCAAATAGCTGACTTTCATTTATTTCAATACTTTTAAGATACTATTCAAAGCCTGGAAATTTAAAGCAGGCATTATGAAGTGTTTTATCAAAAGAGTGTATTTTCATCATAAGATGGATATTTTATTTCTGTTTATGAAAAATATTACAATTCTTGTGTTTTATTCATACCAATCACAACAAGTAATTTTTATGTAAAAAGTAGTTGTCCCCTCTTCACAAGGACTTCTACCTTTAAAACACTTGAAGGATTTTGATGAAAATTGACTTTGACTTTTCAATAATTCCATCTGCACAGATTACCTTGTAAGAGCAACTCCTCTTAAACCACATGGAGGATTTTGATGAAACTTTACCAAAAAGAAGGACACTATATGGAGATGTGTTCTTTTCTGAAACCAGGAAGGGGAGATAATTCGACTTCAAATTTTTATTGGTTCCTTCTGCAATGATTTTTTGGACTTGGACAATTTTTCAAAGAAATAATTCAAAAGGTAGATATTGTGAAAGAAATCTATGATTTTTCATTGAGATCATCTTGAAAAGTTGTTTTCAAATTGTTGTAAGGAAATTTCTTTAAGGCTTATGATTTTTATGTGTAAAAAGAGGCCATATAAGATTGAATTATATTTTTTCTGATTTCGACTGGATATTTTCATTGGAACCCTTGTGAAAAGTTATTTTTTGAGGATTATATCATTTTGTTGTATTGTGTCCACATCTGTATTGTGTCCACACCCATGTAAATTTGCACTTGCCATAATGATTCAGGGTTCAATGAATGTGGGTATATCTGGCTGCCATTCGGGGACAGCTCTTGTTCTTAAATTTGCTTATAGTTTCTATTTTCTTTAGAGTGATGTAAAAGCATTGTCAATGTATTACAGATACATACACCAGATTTAGGAGGCCATGCCACAACTTTAGAGGTAGTACAAGCAATTATTGAAGACATTAAACCAAAAGCAAAAAGTTGGTAAGGAATGATTCTATATATTTCAGGGAGAATATTTATAGATACTGGATAACTTACCATTTATTAAGAATTTCACAGGAATATTGTATAGCATGTGCAGATTGAGAAACATATGTCGGTAATCTATCTATACAAAGTTATAGTTACTGTTAGCAAAAGAGGTTATTGATGTGTTTTTGAAAATTACCTCCCCTTTTTACCATTATATAACTTACTGGCCACAGAGAGATAACACAAATATGTTTCTCATTGATTTTGAGTTTTTCAAGATATTAGAAGAGCCAATATTGATATGGATATAAGAAAAGATTGAAAAAATTCACTTAAAATGTAAATACTGTAAACCAACTTTTATTTCTCAAGCTATACATTTTCACTGAATTTGTGAGAAAGAAAATTTCATGGAATTTAATTGTTGCAAACTTGTCTATGTGTTATTTACTTAAATATATGAATTATCTATCATGAGTAAAGATTGCCTTAAAATTAACCTATTTGTAGGGATTGGGAAAAAAAGGTCATCACATTTTTTTTTTTCGGTTTACAGTACTACTTAACAGTAAGAATCTTTATGATTTCATGTACTAGGTTTCAGTTAATAGATATTTAGATTTTAAATGTAAATTTGTCCAGGATTAAATTTACTTATAAAATATTAACATCAATTAACTTAAACAGAT
Source organism: Modiolus philippinarum (assembly GCA_002080025.1). Lineage (NCBI taxonomy): Eukaryota > Metazoa > Mollusca > Bivalvia > Mytilida > Modiolidae > Modiolus > Modiolus philippinarum. The sequence continues at coordinate 82,646 of MJUU01041430.1, forward strand.
TTTGTGCCACACAGTCCTGAATTCTGATCCGGGAATTCATTTGGAAGAATTTATGGTCAGTATCAGGATATTTCTTAGGTCTTTCCTACGTATTACAGTTCACTATTTTTACTGGTTTTCTTCCATATTTTTCAAGTTAATAGCAGTGATACCTGGTATATGAACATTATTTTGACTTACATTTTATATTTCTGGACTCCTGGTATCAGGATGCTGAAGTAACCTGTTTGGATTAAGTGAGTTATCTCCCTACTGCCATAGTAATGGTGACAGTGCCTATTAATTTGATACTCCTTGCATATAGAGCATTCTAATACAAAATGGCCTTTAGCTGACCTAAATTTTCAGTTTTGGATTATTAAAGTTTGCATGATTAGCAGCCAAAGTGTCATAAGATTTTTTCCTCAAATATCAGCATGTACACAAATTATTGTAGGATGTTTACTTCCCATACTGCTTCTTTTAAGTAATTTAGAAAAAAAAATGATACTTGCTTTTTTAACATGAGGTAATTTTAAATGGTACTAAATTAAGCTTCATATTACAGAAAATGGGACTGCAGGAATTATGGAGGATGATGGTATATTAAATTGTATTATATAATGCATTTTTCTTGACATGATAAAATAATGTGATATTGATCTTCAACTTTGTCTTATTTCTGCTCCCTTTGTTACTTTGTCATTATTTTGTTTTAATAGGAGTAAAACTGTAGCTCAAAATTTGTACAGTACAAAACATTGACAAAGGGTTGCCATGGTAACAGTCTTTAGTTTTATGCAATTTTCAAGCATAGAAATCCAGAAATAGTTTTACAGGTCAGACACAAAATTATTGCTTTATTTGGTCCATACAAATTTTGCTTTTACTACATTACTACAGTGATTATATTTTTTTTAATTAATGATGTCTTATGAAGCTAATTTATCAGAAATGCCATAATTTTGTTGTTTGGCCTGAAAGAATAACATGCATGTAAATTATGTCTGTTTTTATGAAGTGTGGTGACATATTAGAAGATAAAAAGTTGACTACCATGGGAATAAAGAAAACTACATGGTTACTGTAATTGAAGAATGAAATCCTTACTTATTCTATATTTTTGTGGAAACTAAGTGTAAATTCACAATATTTTATTTATGTTTTAATAGGTTGGTTGCTTTAAAATGGCTCTTAATGACTATTTTTAAATTATTTTTTTCGTTATTTTCATATCTTAATTTGAAGTTATGAGCCGCAACCTATTTATGAACAGTTGATTATACGATCTTATATATAAAGAATGAATAACTGTTTAAAAATTAAGCCATTGATTTTTTAGCTTAACTGAATTGCAGGGTCAGTGCGAGCTTTTACCATCACTTGGCATCCGTCGTTTGTCGTCTGTCATCTGTCGTCCGTTAACTATTCACATTTTCATCTTCTCCTCTGAAATCACTGGAGCAAATTCAACCAAACTTTACAGGAATGATATACTAAAGGTCCTTTACAATGATTGCTCATTTCGTTCCGTTCAGATGAAAAACATAGCCACCAGCAGAAAACTTAGGTTTAACACTGGACCCTACGGGAAAAAATCACATTTTCATCTTTTGCTTTTAAACTTCTGAAGCAAATTCAACCAAACTTTACAGGAACGATGTACTAAAGGTCCTTTACAAAGATTGCTCATTTCGTTCCAATTCGATAAAAAATATGGCCACCAGCATGGAACATAGTTTAACATTGGACCCAATGGGAAAATCACATTTTCATCTTCTCCTCTGAAACCACTTATACAAATTCAACCAAACTTTACAGGGATGATGTACTAAAGGTTCTTTACGAAGATTTTTCATGTTGTTCTGTTTTGACAAAAAGACATGACAGCCAGCGGGGAACGTAGGTTTTACATTGGACTTTATGTTAAAAATCACACTTCATCATCTTCTCTGAAACTTTTGAAGAAAATTTAACTTAACTGTATTGGAATGATGTTAAGAAGGTCCTTTGCAAAGTTTACGTATTTCAATAGGACAAAAAACATGGAATTTAATGGAGAACATAGCTGAACGTTAGACTCCATTTGTAAAAACGTATTTTTAGTCATTCATGGCAGAGAAGTATTTTGTCAGGTGAGTAATACAGGCTCAGTCTCTGAGCCTTTAGGTTTTTTTTTTAATTTTCAGTCCAGGCAATTTAACACTGCTCAATAGGTCATCTCAAACTAACACTTCAAAATATGTCAGTAACATGTGGAAAAAGTGAAAGGAAGAAAAAAAAATCTACAAATTCCATGTCATTTTTGGTTTGATTCTGAATTGAATTCCTTACATAGTTTTTGATAAAATGGGGAACGAAATTTAAAAATGTGTATATACATCACACCCTTCATAGGGATCAGCTAAACTTGGATGTAATTCCCCATGAAAATTTGTTCTATTGCTGTTCAGTATACTTATCTGCATCATGATGATAATCATGTATTGGCTTAACAATGCGATCAGTTAAACACGGAGAATCATATCCAGGTTGAGCTGATTGCTATGCAGGGTGTGATCCATGTTATAGCATAGTCTTTTAATATATATTTTTAAAGGAAAGTTAAGGTTTGAGGAACTTGTAAGCAAAGCTGTAGATCATATTAGTACAAAATTCATTAAGATTTTGACATACATGTATCTAGTAACTCAAATGATAAGCAAACCAGTGTTTGTGTAAGAGATTTAGATGATAATATGTTTTTAATGCAGTATTTGGTAAAATGCATGTTATTCTGATATTTATACTGAAGCAGCTTTCTACTCTCCATAGCTTGGCCATACTGAAGCATTTTGCACTCTGCACAAGAATATAAGTTTTTAATTAAGAACTGAACATACATAAATGTAGTGAAGTGTGGTTTTATTGCCTCACCAATGAAGATTGAAGGGATGTCTTTTACTCTTTATATTATTTTTAGTTTGTTTAGGTCCATTTCTCAAGCAAGCAGGCCTCTCTATTTCTTATCGAATAGATTTCTGTCTAAAACTAGACGTGCATAGAAGATTTTATAACCATTCACATGTATCCCTATTTAAGCTGCAAATGCTTTATGCATTAAGTGCCAGATATAATATACAAATCTTCACCAGGACCTGTCATATCTAAACAGCATACACGTGAGAATCCTAAATTCTCAACAAAAGTATTTTTGCAACTTTCCATTATTGGCCGTCTTTCCATTATTGGATGTCTTTCCATTACCACCACCCCTTCTTCATTTATTTAACCCTTTTCTTTATATAGACACCTTTACTCCCCCTTTTTAGGGTGTTAGGATGGTGTTGTTTAAGGCTCTAGGATGTGGATATTGGCTTATTGAACAAAAATATAACTTTGGCAAAAAAAAATTAGTGTTTTTTCCACATAGTTTGGGACTAAAAAGATATTTCAGTGGGGTTCTTTGTACTGGGGGTTTGAAGGTGGCATTAGCCCCCTTGCCAAGAAGCAAGTGTTTGGGTCTTACATCCTAATGCTAGATAGCCTAGGCTATGGCTAAAAAGGTACAATTTTGGATTTTGATAAGTTGCTGGTTGTAGTGTGCACTGCAGATGATTTTGAAACCTGATTTTGGAGGGCAAAAGTTGTCAAAAGATGTGTTTTTTGGCCCTTTTGAGGCCCCCTGTTGCCTCCATGGTAACAAGGAACCAGCTTTTGATAGTATTTTCAAGAAGACATTAAGCAAGTGTGTACTTCCACCAAGTATGAACCTTTTAGGTTGAAATTCAAAGAAACTAAAACATTTTGATTTTCGACCTCGATTCAGAATGGTCTAAAATTGACTTTTCAGCTAAGTCTCATAAAAGAAAGGGTTAAGTGTTTACATAGTTACTATGTAGCTTTCATATAAATATACCCAATCAAATATAGCACAAATCTCCAAAGTGTGTCATGCTGTCAGTAGATAAATATATAAATATAATCATGTTCTTCATTTCAGCATTATAAAATAATTAGTAAGTTAGAAGTTGTAGTTAAATGTTATTTGTTTGTTATTTTATTATTTGTTGTACTGTTACATAATGGTATGATGTTGGCGTAATGAACAGATTCAGAAATGCAGAGGTATTATGAAACTGTCAATGGTTTGGATATAAATAAAATTCCATTGTAATGAAAGATATTGTTAGAGCTGTTGTCTGTAGACTAACTCATACCTGTAGTATTAGTTATGGCTATTTTAAGTCCCTCTTCTGACTTTGCCCAAAGGGCTTTTATGTTTGCACTCCTCATGATCATTGTATCAGTCAGCCTGTCACACTAAAGTTTTCCTGACCTTTCCCAGTTACTCTTAGAGATATTTAGCTAATATTTGGTATGAGAATCTACTGTAGTTAAAGGTCAGGTTTTAGTTTGGTTCTGGTCCATTGAGTTTTTGACTGAGTTATGGGCCTTGGACTTGGAAAATTGTGGTACAATATTAGTTTTCTGGACTGTTTTCTAAACTGAACATTGCTATGTTGGTCTACCACCATAAATTACAGATCTAGTTAGAATGTTGTTCTGGCCCGCTGGTTTTTGACAGATTTATGGACTATGAAATCAGAATAATAGTTTCTGATATGTGACCATACTAACAAGAGTTGTCAGAAGACAACATAGCTCGCTGGGGATTAGTGTGACCTCGATGCACAATAAATTTGAAAGGTTCCATCAGAAAATTCTTATCACAAGAAGTCGCATACCAAATATAAACACCCNACCACTAAACAGCTCTCATTACAAGGAAGCCACATACCAAATATCAACATCCTAGCTCTTCAGGTCTCAATTCCACAAGCCAGGTTAAAGTTTTGCTGACGCCGACGCCGCCGACGCCGGGGGTATGACAATAACTCTCTGGACATTCGTCCCGGCGAGCTAAAAACAAAGAATATCTTCCACAAGTGTGTGAAATTTTGTTTATTCCCGAGTGAAACAAGGGTAAAAGATGAAAAATTTCTTGCACATATGGAATCCCAAATTTTAATTTTGGTTAAATATAAGGAGCTTATTTCTTCCTTAAAATACAAAGATCAAACCTATGGAAAGCAAAACTTGCCATTCCTTGTGGAGTTTTATTCTGTGAAGTCAAATGACTCAGGAAGACTATTATGGTAACAACTGTGAGGTCAAGCAAATTGCAACATTGGATTGGACATGTACCCATGTACGACAGCTTCACGCAACCTTGTTTTCTATTTGCTGTCTTGCTCGGAAAACAGCCATTTACGGAAGAAAACTGCTTCTTTTACTATCTTTGCTGGTGTAATGAAGAGTTAATCTGCTGTAAAGGGACTTCTTTATTGCGTTGCAATATGATCAACATTAGTGTTGATGAGGAAGCTCTTACTTGACAAAATAAATGATATTTATTTATGCATCTTTGCTAGCCAAGGGTTATGATCTGCTCCTTTCCTCAGCGCATCGTAACCCTTTGCTTGGATGTTGCTCATGTTCATTTTAGGAATTTATGAAAAGATAAGAAAGTATCAGATACAAAATATATAATCTACATATTGTTTTCAAGATATATTTGAACAAGAATAAGCAAACTTCTTGAAATTGTAAGTTATAGTTTCAAATTTCAGTGTGCACAAATTATAACATGCTAGTAATAGTCCAATTAAGTGAAGATGTTTCTTTGTCCTTTTGAATCCCATGGCCTATAAAACCACAATATGAAGATTTTTAACTGGGTTTTCCATCGGAAAAATCCGGTTATTAAAATGGTGAAAATGGTGAGCGGGTGGGCGGGCAGGCAGGCGGCTGCCAAATGGGTACATCATTTGTCCGAAGCAAATCTCCTACAGTATTTGAGATAGGAAGTTTTTGTTTTGCAGGTTAATTTTACATGTATCAAAGGTGTGCATGGTACTTTGATTTTGATTTTTGATAAATATCAGTTGTTGAACTTAGTCATTTTTACGTCAAATTTTTAACAATAGGGTACCCCCTTTGTCCGGAGCAAATCTCCGACAGTATTTTAGATAGGAAGTTTTTATTTTGCAGATCAGTTGTACATATATCAAAGGTGTGCATGGTATTTTGATTTTGATTTTTGTTAATTTATGTCAAAAATATTAGTTGTTGAACTTAGTCATTTTTACGTCAAATTTTTAACAATAGGGTACCCCCTTTGTCGGGGGCAAATCTCCTACAGTATTTAAGATAGGAAGTTTTTATTATGCAGATTAATTGTACATATGTCAAAAGTGTGCATGGTACTTTGGTTTTGATTTTTGATAATATATGCCCCCAAAAACAGTTGTTGAACTTAGTTATTTTACGTCAAATGTTTGTCAACAGGTTACCCCATTTGTCCAGAGCAAATCTTCTACAATTTTCAAGACAGAAAGTTTTTATTATGTATATCAGCTGTATATATATCAAAGGTGTGCATTGTACTTTCATTTTGATTTTTGATGAATAATGCCAAAATCACCAGTTGTTGTACTTTTTAGGTCAAATATTTACTAAAAGGGGGTCCCATTTGTCCAGAACAAATCTCCTACAGTTTAATAGACGGGAAGTTTTTGTAATGCAGATCATTTGTACCTGTATCAGAGGTGTGCACAGTACTTTTATTTTCCTTTTTGATTAAACTCCAAGTTGCTGAACTTTCATAAATAGGTTATTTTGATGGAAGGTTAAACATTGAAAATCAATGAAAATTATAAGTACATTTCAAATATTCAGGGTCAACCCATGTGTAAGATATATTGTCCATGTAAAGAAAAATCCGGTTTGCTGTCACATTGACAGCTTTCCTCTTGTTTTAATTGTCATCTTCAATTAGCACTACAATTTTTCAAATACAAACATCTTTATGGTACATTTGCTTGTATATTTTGTTTTCAAAATACAAGGAGAGCCAAAGGATAAAAACTTTTTTTTATTCTCATAACTTTTTTTATTCTCATTTAATTTGAAAGTCTACAGATGTTAAAAATGTATGTGGTTAGATGATGTCATGCTGCATTTAGTGTTACCCATTTATCACTTAATTTTGTTTATTTCAGCTGATATTGTGTAAATATTGTAATTTTTTCCTTATTATCATAATTTTTTTTTTTTTACATGTTGTTCAAAATGAAGGAGTCATTATTTGTTAGACAGATTTTCTTATCAGTTCTCGTTAGGTATACAAATTCAATTTGACAGTTATTTTTGTATATTGGTTATTTTGTTAATATTGCACAATGGAATGGGGTAAAATATCCCAAATTCAAATTTTACAAATGTTTCTAATAAAATGTTTTAACTGAATATTTTTCCAGAGGAAGAAATCGTACTTCTATAAATTTACGTAGTTTAAATACAATTATTAAAATTGTACCAAGTCAAGACCTTTGAGGTCAACAATTTTTCTGGTGGTTTCCACTGGTTTTGTCTTTTTGCCTTATAGACTTTGGCTCTTTTGGTAATTTTGTTGTTACCCCCACTGACTATACAAAGAATACTGGCTATAGCTCTGTTTTCATTGTTAACAAAGTTATTTTGACCATTATGTTTATTATCAATTAATTGCATTGCACCCTTGATCAATATATGGCCGTCTTTAGGACCAGGGAAATTTTGGCAATAAGTTTGGGTTGGGATATGTCGAGGGAAAAAATTACATAGAAACTTTAAATCTCTGAAAAATTGACTTAAAATGGTTTGCGATAAGTGAGGGACTCCAATTAAAGAAGGGCTGTATAAAGAGAGAGAGCACTGTGTTTGGTTTTGATAATATGATTTTTCTACTAAGGGAAGATACATCCATTAAGCATTAAAGACATATATTTTGTATGTTATTTGCTAGTTGCAAATGACCACTACTATAGCCAAACTAAAATCAAGATTTGAAAGATATAAATATACCGGTAGCTAAAACTGAATCTAAAGATATGTGATAGGTACAAATCTTTGTTAGAAAGACAAAACCTGGCTGTATGGCAGATATTTGGAATTGCTTTTTAGTAGTTTTTGTTATGCCTGCGATGTAAGTTGCAAAAAGTGAGACATATAGGTGTGCAAAGTGTGATGTCGGCTGCGTAAACTCAAATTATTTTATAGAAGCCTTTGATGTAGGAACTTTCTATTTGGTCCATAGTAGCTTACAACAAACCCTATCTAGTGGACACAAAATCATGTAACCTTGACCTGACCTTTATTTCATAGTCCAGTGCCCAGGTTTAATTTTTTTTTCTTTAGTCTGTTTCTCAATAATACAAGCCGTAAGTCAATGATATTTGGTATATAGCCTGGTAGCTTGGTCTAGGTTAGTACATATCAGTCTGCCATATGGCTTTTCACCTTGACCTCAGTTTCACAGTCCAGTGCCCAGGTTAAGATTTTTTGCTTAAGTCTGTTTCTCAATAAATACAAGTGATTTGTCAATGATATTTGGTATATAGCTTTGTCTTGGTTAGTTCATGTCAGTCTGCCACGTGGTTTTTAAGGAGATTGATCTCCTTTGTGCCACTGGGCATTTACAAAGAAAGCACTACAATGTTTACTTAAGTCATTTTATTTCTACAGTAATGAAAATTTATGCTAATATCATTGATTTACAAGAAAAGATATATAATTTTGTACATTCTTTAAATTGGAGAAACTGAAAATATTGTCTATTTATGACAAAATGATAGGAACTTTTTCTTTATCGTAGTGAATTTAAGTCAGATTAATTTGCCACCTTTTAATTGCTCAAGAATATAAACTTACCTCTATTGAAAGGTCAATCCTGTGTATTGCATGTATCTTATCTGTAGTTATTCATAGTTAGGTAACACATTACTAGCTGTGAAGGTTACTTGTGTACAGATGAATTATAAACATGTAAATTTTGTAAATCAATACACTTTAGAATAAATATATAAGGTCAGAAACAAAGGTTACAGTACAGTCAATCCTGTCTTATGTGACCTTCCAAGGGAACCTCAAAATAGGGTCACATAAGACAAGGGGTCTTAATACAGGTTCAATTTACAAAGAAAGCACTATGAAGGGATATTAAGTTAGGGTCATATAAGACATGTTTTTGCTTAATAGAGGTGGTCGCTAAGGCAGGGTTGACTGTAATTATAATTTTAAATATCAGATTGGTAAATTGTTTTTTGCTTTTTCTTCACTTAATCTTAATTGATATCTAAATACACTTTTGTAAATATCTGTTTGTCTTTTACTTTGATAAACTTTTAATGCTGAAATAAATGTATAAAAAGTGCAGATTTTTTTACAAAATTAGTCGACTAATAATTAATTCCAAATTTAAACAGCCCTATCACACTTGCAAGCATTGACCAATAGCTTTGAATGAATTTTAACTGTGTGAATGATCCAAATAATTCATTAGTTTTCGGGTTTGATGCCTTTTTAAGTTGAAGTATTGTTTAAATTGCACTTTATAAACAATTAATGACAGAATAATTTACATGGCACATATCAATAGTAATTGTCAAACTGTTGCCCTCAAAATCAATCTCCTTTTCAGTGCAGGCTGCACTTTGATTTACCTTGCCCTCGATTTCATGGTCTAGTGAACATTGATAAAATTTTCAGATTAGACCAGTTTCTAAATAAATGTAAGTGGTAGGGTAGTGATATTGTTCATTTAGATTGCTCTTGAGAAGTAAATGACTGTCTGCCATATCCATTTTGATTTTGACCTCAATTTCACGGTCTAGTAAACATGGGAAAGGTTTTTATGGTATGGTGCTGTCGTCGTTGTCGGCGTCGTTGTCGTCTGTAGACACTTTTGTTTTTGGTCAATAACT
>MJUU01041431.1:467-49144 GCA_002080025.1 Modiolus philippinarum
AAAAAAAAGAAAAGAAAAAATCAGTTGTAGTGCTTTACCTATTGCACTGAAATAAAAAAGTGCAGAAGAGACCAGCGATTTTAAGAACGGTATTTACATAATATGATAAAATTGTATTCCACTCATTTTGAAAATATGAAACCAAAAAAAAAATAATAAAAAAAAAATAATAATAATAATAATAAAATAAAATATGAAAAACGTAATTTTACAATTTTGCTTTAGAAAAACCCAAAGGCATTGACAAAAATTCTATTATAAACATTTTTATAAAGAAACCTTATAATTTATATGTTTGAACAGAGACATATAGTCTATATGTCTTAGTCTATATGTCTCTGGTTTGAAATAAAGACGTTCCACACTTGAATTGAATTTTACGTAACAGGTGCGGATCTGTCAGATTTATTTTATGTTGTCAAAAACGCGAACCTCGTAGAAACACCTAGCAACCTTGTAAACATACAGTAGAGTCAAAAAGGGATGTTATCCGTTTGACCGATGAACAAAAAGCAATGAATCGAATGATGTAAAATAAAACAGTCGTTTCAATCGATTTTTGAAGAAATAGCCCATCAACCATCGATTAACTGTGCTGATAACTGGCACAATTAACTTTAGTCGAGAACTCTAAATGCTCTTCTTTTTAAGTGCGGCACTCTAAATCCCTATTAAATATGACTAAATACCACACGTGGACAGAGATCCGTCCCTGGACAATACGATATTTTTGTGCAAGCGAACTTAAGAATCACATTGCCTTAAATAATGTCCGTTTTTCAAGCCTCGTCCTATTTTGCCTATGGACGTTTTTTGTCCCGGAAAGTATCCCCGCAGTCGAGAACCAAAATTATATTTATACCACAACTTTATTGATAACATCTCTATTGGCAGATAAAATTTGAAGTTGGTTCTTCATTGCGGGAATACTTAACTTTTTGATTTTTCATAAGAATTTAGACGAAATTTAGCCGATATTCTATCTAATGGAAACTTCACGTGCCTATTGTGACGTCATCATATTGAAATTTGGCAAGATATTTTTTTCTGTTTGAAGGACATATGTTCTTAAGTATTTTTATAGAATAATAAGATGTGAAAGCATTCATTTGAAAAATCCACTATTTTAGGGCTTAAAATTGACCTTAGCGCCCCTTGTCCTTTCATTGAAATCGGACAATGTTGAATATTCCCGCCCTTTTTGGCGGCCATTTTGAAAATGGTTGTCAACGAACAATTTTCAACATCGCTTTTGAAGTCGCAACATCAATATCTATTTGGAAACCAAATTTCATTGAAATCGGACAGTGTTGAAAATCCCGCCTTTTTTTGGCGGCCATTGAAATCTTTTTCAGTGAAAATTTTCTTTCTTTTTTCTTTCTTTCTTGTATATATATTTTTTAGATTTTAGTTTTATTGGCTATTTTTATTTTGTTGTTCTCCATGCACGACAGCAATACAAACTTTCTTATTTTGTCCAATTTATATGACATTAAGCTGTATCGCAACATATATTTTTATTTTATCAATTTACACTGAACCTTTTAGAAATGAAAGACGAAAAATATGAAAATTGTGAAAATTCTGTGAAGAAAGGGCAATAACTCCTGCAAGGTTTTTTTTTATTTTCTTCAAAATTTCAGGGTGTTTAGATCTTGATATGCTAAACATTTCTGCAATGTACAATTGACCTCTATCTGTTTCACTTTTTGAAATAAAAAATAAAATTTGCACAACTTTTGAAAATTTTACTGAAAAAGGCCTATAACTACGAGATGGGTTTCAGATTTTCTTTAAAATTGAACAGAAGGCAGATCTCATCATGCTGATAATTTTAACCCTCTAACAGACTTTTGATATCTGTAACAGTATTCGAGTTATTGGCCAAAACTGCAATTTACCCCTTTGTTCTATTTTTAGCAACGGCGGCCATGTTGTTTAACCTACCGCCTAATTGAACACAATTTTGAGAAGCCATACTCTGGTGATGATTCAGGCTAAGTTTGGTTACATTAGGCCAGGTGGTTTCTTTGAAATTGTTGACAGACAGACATACGGATGGATGGAAAACGGACGACAGACGAGGGACGCATAGTGATGGCAAAAGCTCACATGGCCGTTTAGGCTAGGTGAGCTAAAAAGACCATTTTACGTTTCATGCAGAATCCTGAATACCGGCACCAAAAGCGCATGAAATGACGTACTTAGGTAAACCATGTAGAAACTAATTCTAATCATACTATAATTGCTTAGAAAATTTAAGATTACGGTAAATTATTTTTTTCTGTCTGAAAACCACTTAATGTACAAAATTAGAAGACTTGACATGTACGCACTGCGTATGGCACGACAAATGGCACGTTTCTTGAAAAAATTATATAGATGAGACTCTACTTCTAGATTTTTTTCTTACATACTCGACAAGTATCCGCAGAAGTTTTTATTTATTTTGGAAAACATATCAACGAGTGTATCGAAGTCCATTTTGTATGTCTATTAATGTCGAAATGGATATTTACTGAACGTTTTACGGAAAGTGGCCTACGGCATTAAGATAGACCGTACATTCCGCGGGAAAATTTGGAATGTCATACTTTTTTTATTTGGGTAGACCTTAGAGATAATTTAACTTTTGCAATCTTTTAGCAGTTAAATGCCAATGAAAGTAAAATCATTAATAACGTCATTAATTTCGTAGAAGTACGTCACAAATAAAACTTGATGTATCATTTCTTGTCTGTGTCAAACAGGTCACCGGACGATATATATGCCCTACACATGTAACAAAACAATTTGTAAACATGCCATCTTCAGTAACAATAAATCTCAGTTTTTAAGTTCCGTAGGACATAAACATGTAAAAGTACAACTTCTTTTTGTGTATATACTATTAATTATAGCAATATTTATGGTAATATAGTATTGGCATACAATGGATATAAAACTCCCCCTATTTGGTCTATTTGTTTTTCTTGTTGTTCAGGGTAAGTTGTTTATTTTAGTTTCGTGAAATGTGATAATTTATATGGTCATTGTACTATTTGCTAATTAACAGTCTGAGTAAACTAACACGACATAAATGACCGGCCAATGCTAAACAATGATGAACTGTAGTCAATATGAGTTATTTCTGAAATTTGCAATGAATCATGTTCAACACAATTTCGTTGCCCCTTATCACTTCACTAACAGACAAATCGACTAGCAGACATGTTATGATTTTGTTTGGCCATTTTGATCTCATCACGAGCTTAACAGAATTTCGTTAAAATAGTATAAGGTAGTAAGTTGGCTATCAACAGGTTGGGGGAAAACCCCAATTGGGGTATATACCCCAATTGAGGTATAATATCCCAATTGGGGTATATGGTTATACCCCAACTGGGGTATATTACCAGTTATTAGTTAATTATATTTTTGGGGTTGAATGGCGCATCATCATACATAATAATTATAAATCTATAGGATAAGAGCTTTCGGCTGATACTTCTATTGTCAAAAGAATAATGCAAATTTTCTGCAGATCAATTTATGATTTAGAGATAACATAAGATTCGAGGAGCAAACTATCGTTCTATGCTGCTTATCTAAAAGAAAATTCTTTGTACATTCGAATAAAGCAAACTGTGACAGATTTAGGTAAATATTTTTGATTATCAAAGAAATTAAGAAGGGAGAAATATTAAAATAAACATGTCATTTGATTTCTTTCGGAGTTTTCTCTCTTTGTCCATGTCTTAAAAATACTCTGAAAGTAGTCTGTAACGATAGTGTTTGAAACTTCAATATCTTTGCTTATTTTTACAAACTAAACTTCAATTCAACTAAATTATATTTTCACACACTCCCCGTTTCTCTTGCCTTAATATTATACCCAGTTACAATTGCGATGATCTTTGTTTATGACAGAATCAAATATATGATTTTACGTCCTTAAAATTCCCCTGCTGGTAAAATGCAGCATCATCAAGTAGATGGCGATATGTCATTTGATGACAGCAATCACGAAGTTTCTCATGTATAATTTTTCCTTACGCGCCATTGAATTGAGAAAAAAATAATCTATATAAAACTGACCAGATACCCCAGTTGGGGCATAACCATATACCTTATTTGGGATATTATACCTCAATTGGGTATATACCCCAATAGGGTTTTCCCCCAACCTGATCAAGATATTTGATATCAAGGACGATCAAGACGTATTAGGATACATTTAGTCATAGATCAAATGAGATCCACTTATTAATTGCTTTCGAGAGAGATCAAGACGAGTTCACTTTATTAAGATAAAAAAAAACATCTACTTGTGATCTTGTTTGTTCGAGGCATACTTAATACATCTTAATCGCCCTTGAACGCAGTTATCTTTTTTATCTGGATAAACTGAACAGGTATTAATCGTCATTGAATAATGCGACTGAATATCGTACACTGTCGTAACAAAATAGTGTTAAGCTTATAAGGATCGTGATAAGATCAAAATTGCCAAACAAGATCATAACAGATCCCCTGGTACTCTCAATTATTTTTATGTGGGAGTTTTGTGTTAGTGGCCTCGCAGATTGTACAAAATGTGTGAATTCAATAAACTTCATCGAACTATTGACCAAGTCTCAAAATAAGTAAAACAAGAAAATGTAAAATATTCCAACTGAAGTATTTTTAGTTTTTAATACGAAATGATAGATTATTTCACAACGTGACTGCCAAAATTTGCTTGAGTCAACCTCTCTAAAAACAATAATACTTACTAGTACTTTTTTACTATGGATACCACCTTTCGTTGCATATACTATAATTGATGCATTATTTGGCTGAACGTGACGTCCTCTGGCATGGTCGCCTTTTTCATGTTGTAATTTGAAGAAAGTAATTCTTTGTGGCATGTTGCTCAAATGTTTATAACTTTTGTACACGACATGTCAGATTTTTTAAATCCACTATTGCAAGAGTATTTTCAATATATTTTTTTGCGATTATTAATTTAGTTTTCCTCTTTTTTACATGGTAACAGTTTTTATATTTTGCTGCTATATTTATAAATGCAACATAAATTATCTACAGCATTTTATCGCATATGATATACTCATATTAATTGGACATTTAATCGTACGATATATATTACATTTCAGGTACAAAGAGGATACCATTTCAACTAACAAAAAATATAAATCGAGCTCGTCCAGTTATATCAAATCCAATTGGCAGACTTAAATCCAAGATTCCACCACTTCTTTCGTTAAAAAAACTTATATCAACCTCATTGACTACACCACATTCAACTGCTTCTCCCATTAGTAAAAACAATCAAGGATCAGTGAAGTCATCACTTTCGATATACAGTTCTGCAATCCAGTCGAGTACGCCTGGACAGGAAGCAGCACATCTATTTACATCAGTATCAACAGGAAAAGTGGTAGCCACATCGAATCTTTACATACCTTTGATAGGAGCAACCCCGGAATACGTTAAACAAATAGATAAACCAATGTTACCATTATGAACTTACAATTCCAATATAACAGGCCTGAAGGTGCAGAACTTGTGTTTAAAAACTCTATATACGCATGACTGTTATAGTGTCTTCGATGTAAATATCGAGGCAGAAAATCATCTTCATACTTTCCACTTTCGGTTTTGTAATGTTGCATTATGTCATAAACGCATAAACGCCATCGTCATGATATAACAAAACATCGCATTTTATACCACATTTATGTTTTATATTTCATAATTAATACGCATTCTTCTGTTGTAATGATTTTCTAAAGATAAAATTTTCAATACATTAAGAGTTATAATTTCAGCCATGTTTTTTTTTAATTTAATTTGCTTCAATATCCTGTGGTTTTCTTGTTAAAACCATCAAATTTCAAATCTGTTTACAGAGCTGCCGTACGCGTCCCCTGCTGGTCGATAGGGGGTGTCGTCTATGTAGCGTAGTCAGCTCATTATACGGAATAACTAAATACCGAAGTTACTGGAAAGCATGGATTCGAACCATTGTAGACAAACTTTGTTAGGCAACACAAGGCCCAATACAGTATGGAGACCTTTGCTATATTTCTCGAACAAAAGGAGACTCACTTGGGTTCGTATAGAAGGAATGTCCTGGCCCTTACCATTTCTCCCATTTCCAGTGGCAATCAAAACTCGTTGTCCCAGTTGTCCTTTGCATCCTTGTCTTTCTTCTTTTACTTATAATTTGTCAAATTGATTTGTTCTCGTCCTGAAATTAAGCTCTCAGGATGTTAAACTATAACAAATCAGTCAATCAATCAATTAATTTGCTTCAATATCCTGTGGTTTCTTGTTAAAACCATCAAAATTCAAATATGTCCGATGCTGGATGGCGCTAAAGTTGTTGTTTAAAATGAAATTGACACTGAGGTCGTACCCAAGGTTAAACAAATAATCCGCCAAAAACAAAACTGGGTCGATATTTTTGCTAGTTCCCAAAGACATTGAGCAGCTCATTAGACCAGTGCTTCGGTGCTGATACGAAAAATTACATCTAAAAGGTAAGAAGTATCTCTTCCTTACATCCTTTTTAAGCTCACCTTGCTTTGACAGGGTGAGCTTTTGCCATCACTTTGCGTCCTTCGTCCGTCGTAAACTTTTTCAAAAATATTCTCAATTGAAACCGCTGGATTGAAACTTTATAGTAATCATCTATGACATGTTCCCTACAAACGATCCCCATTTTATAAAGATCCAATGAAAAACATAGCTGTTGTTGCTAAAAAAAGAACATACGGGTAAATTGCAGTTTTTGGCCATTAACTAGAAAACGGTTACAGATAACGAAAATCTGTCCGGGATAAAATTGGTCAGAATGCCAAGATCTATTTGCTCTGCAATTTTGAAGAGAATCGGAAAACCCGTCTGGGAGTTACAAAATTTATGCATTTTTTATTTTTTATTTCAAAAACTGTAACAGAAAGTGGTGATGTTCAAATTGGAAAAATGTTCAGCATATCAAAGTCTACTCCTCTGAAATTTTGAAGAAGAATCCAAAGGCCTGTGTAGGAGTCATTGCTTGTTTTTCACCATTTTTTGGTTATGGGTTATAATTAACTCCCTTTAAATTATGTTTTCAAATTCTTTGAATAACCTTTTTCTTTTAAGTTTTAGAGAAATTCCCTGCATTCACTTTATTGAAATTATTTATTTCTTCCATAATCAAGAGCAAAATAGGCGGTTTTGTACCCATTTATACAGTTTTTACAAAAATATTTTACCTTAATATAATAATTTTTATATATACTGATGGTGTCAAGAGTGTAGACTCGTTAAACGAAGGTGTTGCTTTCAATATGAAGCAGCAGCTTCTAGGCTTTAAAGCCTGCACAGGCTTTTGGTGACTTGTATTCATTTCGCATAAAATAAAATATGAATCAAACATGGCATGCAGGAAATGCTTATGAGGTGCGGACTAAGCTTATGAGATGCTGACTAAGTATCCTTACTATGGTGCTTATCTGTCTTTCAAAACTGTAACAGAAAGAGGTGATGTTTAAATTGGAAAAATGTTCAGCATATGAAGATCCACATTCTCTGACATCTTGAAGAACAATCCAAAGGCCTGTGTAGGAGTTATTGCTTGTTTTTCATTATATCTTTTTGGGTTATGGGTTATAATTATCTCCCTTTAAATTATGTTTTCAATTCCTCTTTGAATAACTTTTCTCTTTGAAGTTTTAGAGAAATTCCGTGCTATCACTTTATTAAAAACATTAATTTCTTCCATAATATAGAGCAAAACATTCGTTTTTGTACAAATTTATACAATTAAAAAAATATATATTTTTTCTTAACCTTCACCTTTATATACATAATAATATAGGTGTCAAAGGTCTGTTCTTTCGTCTGTGCGAAACCGACAGAGGTAGTCAAGGACGTTAAACACCTCCCAGTCAAGGTCAAATGGCTTGCTTTCACTAATGAAGCAGCAGCTTCTACGTAGCCTGCACAGACTGTTGCAATTTAATAAAGACTTAAATGAACTGTTGATGACTTGTATGCATCTTGCATAAAAATAGATTTGAAACAAACAAGGCATGCTTCTGTGTCATCCAACATTGCCACCTGCGGGAAACTTAATTGAATACTGGATCTTATGGAAAAGCATACAAAGAATTATTCGTCTGAAACAACTGGGCTAATAAGAACAAAGCTTAATCACAATGTACCTAATATGGTCCCCTTCAAAAAGTCTGCACCTTATGAAATTGGCTATCAATTGGAAACATAGTTTAATATTGGAGTACCTTCAAGGATCTTCTCCTTTAAAACCATCTGGCCAGTTGGAAATAAACTCTGGCACAACACTTTATTCTCTTTAAAATTGTGTCCTGCAGATCCATCCCTTAACCAAGATGGCAGGCAATAGGGAAAATAGTTTATTCAAGTTGGATCATATCGAAAGGTTTGTTTACATACATTGTAGTTTGAAAAAAGACCCTTTAAACATAGAAGTTTATTTGACTTTATGCATTGACCATGGTCCAGGTGAGCGATACAGGCTCTTGAGAGCCTCTAGTTTTGCTTCCTGTTAATTAGACCGTATTGGTTATTTGTTCTCTATCAGCTTATATACACATTTTTTGGTCTTCCAAATCATTGCATCTGCACTGAAGGGATGGCGAGTTATCGAAATGGCCTTCTTGCAGTTTCGGTATTCAGTTATTTTTGTCGTTTTCAGAATATTGTTGGACACCAAAATTATTACTGATAATTTTCTCAGAACTTTATAAGCACAAATAAATTCCTTGTTTCACTGTATCATAACGTACGGAAACAGTCATTACTACACATAACTCTTGTATTTGTCCTATAATAATTCCAGTAAGTCATGGAAACTTATGTTTTATGTCGATACTTTACCCATCGGTATAAGTAGTGGTAAAATATTTGTACAAAGTGAATATTTGCAGTAAAAGTCAATATTTTTGTAAGTGAATTACATACATCTCATCGATCGTTGCAGAATGGCATTACTTAGATTTAAAGTGAAAAGTAAATGTCAATGTTCAAAGGGGCTAATATAACTTTTACGCAAATTTTTATCAGGGTTTAACTTGAGAATTAATTGATATTCTATTTACCAATATACCGATAAATACTTTGTTAGACTGTTCTATGTAGACGACATGGGCCGATTCGTGGAAGAATCATTCAATTTGAATATGGTATTTACACGATCGTTACTTTACGCGATAAAAAAGGACCCAGAGGCGAGGGCAGCATCGAAGTGTCATTCCATTCCTCTATCCGAAGCGTTTTCTATATCGTTTCTCTCTATATATAAGTTGCTGACCGCAAAACCAATTTAGTTTATAATTTGAAACTTGCAATATCTAAATTATACAAAATACGATAAATACCCAAGTTGCATAAAAACGGTAAATTTTGTTATGCTGTACACGTGTTTCAAGGAGTAACCTCTCATCAGCAGCAATAAATAAAACAATATGGAAAGCCATAACCCAAAAGTAGTCAAGAAAGAAGTACTCATTACCAAAAAGATATCGAAATAGGAGGCCAAATTCAGTACCAAGGACATCTATGGAGTGCCATACACGGAATGAAGCCTTAGTATTTTAAGGGGTTTATACAAAAGGAGTATGCACGGTAACGGATATATCTGGCCCCTAAAATTAAGACCCTTATATTCCATAAAATCATGTCTCAAAATACAATTCAATATCAGTATATAATAAACATCGACTGGTTTAACCCAATATTTAACGAAAGGATATGGAGTAAATGAACATGAGACCATAACACATATGTTAACTCCAACTGCAATAATTTTAATGAGCTGTATGGCCATTTCGGAAATTTATTCCTCATCAGCAGCACTAGAACCCAAACAAAGTCTTTTTTGTTTGTAGAAAAAAAATAACTCCAAAATCCGACAAATATAAGCATTTTCACAAAAATGGACTAATATGACAAAAATCCCTACATATTTCAGTACATGAAACATAGAGCATATGCCTGTGCCAATGAGATTTTTGCATGCTTAGTTGGCAATTTAATATACTTTCAACATATAAAAAAATCTCATTGGCACAAGCATGCGCTCTGTGATGTCTGTGTCAAAATATTACCAAAAATTGACAACAAATTGTCTATTTTCCGCAAATCTGAAAGAAGCATGACATTAGTGACGTCACAATCAGGATTTAATGACGTTAATGCACCAATTTATTTTAGTTTTGAATTAAGCAATGCAACAACTATGATATACCAAGTAAAGTTTAAAGAAATATTGCAATTGAAAATATAGCTAGAACTGGGGGCCAAATATGCCTCTTATCGTACATACTCCTTTGGTTTCTGATTAGATCCTTATCGTTATCTGTTCTCTATCAGCTTTACACGTATTTCGGTTTATGGACTTCCATATGTTTTGATTTTATCTGCTCTAAGGCGAGATAAGTTGTCGAAATGCACATATCCAGAAACAAAATTAACAGTAACTTCGGTATTTAGTTAGTTATATAGGTTCTTAATTGTAAGCTTTTGCCAAAATGGCATGCAGGTCTCGTTGTTGGGTGACATGATTGAATGGTTTTCCTTATTCCAAATACAAAATAATATTTTACAAAATCTTCAACAAATCTGGGGCAAACTTGAATATACAAGAACATGCCAAAAAATATCATGCTCTAATGATACAATGTATAATGACAATTAACGGTTTGCAACTAGCTATATTGATAATCCATGATTTTTTAAACAAAATCATTAAAATGGATGATTGCATTATTTTTCCAAACTATAGCTTATGCAAACATAAGCAATAATACATTCAACACATATTTTCTTGAAAACTACATTACAGTATAACTTTTTCCTTGATCATGAAGTTTGAAATAAATGACAAGTTATAATTTCGATGTTGTTCCTTGTTTTAGTGTGCATTAAAACCATTACAAAATACAAAATGCATAAGCTTTAAAACAATATAAATTCAATCTTTCGATTTTCGATTTAATAATTATATCCCTTATTTCTTTGTTATTCGTTTGCCGTTGGGGTCATATAGATGATGAACAAGAGGGTTATATTTTTACTTAGTAAGAGACGATTTGATTGGATTACAACAGTCATATGACTTAAGAATAATTCATATGTTTTTGAAACCTCGATATGTCATCACTGCGAAAACAACTCTTTTGTTTCCTACTGAACTAACCCGAATATGGCGTCATAGCGGTTAACAACAGTGTTAATCCTAAAAAAACTTTATGAATATATCAGTTTCTTTTTTGAGATTCAGACTACTTTATGTTATCTTGATGTGGAACAATGAAACTGTTTAAAATATAATAAATCAAATATTTCCCTCCGTTGAAGTGAAACATCCAAATGTATCAAACCATTAGATATGTTAAGTCCCTCTGACAGAGCCCACTGGAAACAGCCTCTTCGGGTTGACAAATCGTAAAAATTCAATTTTGTTTAAGTCTGGCGAAAATTATTTATTTCTTTCTAGGTAGATTTGTTGACGACATTTGAGATGGAATCATCGAATTGGTTGTCTTGGATGACATCGGCTATTGATTGCAATTGCAAATCTAGTTTTTTATCTTATTAACCAAAGAAATTGGACGTTGCAACAACAATTAGAACTTCAATATTATTAACTGCTTGAAATGAATATCATTATTTACTAATAAAATTACGTTTTAACCATTCTATTTCGTTCGTTCGTTAATTCTAAAGCATTATAGATATTCAGCAAGTCCTTCAATTTCATCTAAAACATAGTCTAGATCAACTTTGGTCAGAGTTGGATTAGATATGGCAATCCGGAAAAAGTTTGGTAGATCTCCAAGTGGCTGGTATGTTACCATTATACTGCCGTTCTCCATCATCAAAGCTTTTAATTGTGGGGCAACCTGAAAGTAGAAGGACAAAAACTATACAGATTCTCCGTATGCCTTTTGTTTTATTTAGGCAGGTCAGTTATCGAGTACTCTGGGATTGTTGAAGAACTTTAAATAGGGTCTGGTCCAATTCTGAAACTTCCGGGTACATAATTTGTACCCGGAAATTGCATTTCTAACAAAATCATGTGACGTTTCAGGCAAAACCTTTGAACGTCATAATCCTGCAACTTCATATATTTGCGGGAAACGTTTTCAAATTGCAGTTTTATCGTGATTTCTTGGTATCACATGACGAGACTTACAGACCCTATAGCTTTTTGATCGAAAATACAAAAAGAGCCTAAAAAGTAGATTTTGAATGCCTTGTATACTATTCATTTACTCCATATACCATTTTTGTATGATTAACAATGAAGGGATATGGAGTAAATGCAAATGAAAATACATGGTAAAACACAGCAATGGAACAACGCTTTTATTGTTGTTCTTCATTGCTTTTATTCCTCATCTACCACATTATGTCCGATCATTTCCATCGTAAGTTTTATAAAATCAGGTAAGAATTATCTTGTTTATAGTCTGGCATAAGAATAATAAAAAACTAAACCGAATTAAGCGCACAAACGAAAGGTTCATTACAAAAAGAAAACGAAAAAAAAACGATAAGGTGTCGAAATATAAAAAGGACTACCACTGCCAAAATTGGCATTAATAGGAACAAGTTTCTCTTCCAAATGAGTTGTCCCATTCCTTTAAGAAATTCGAAAGCAAAACAGTTGAATTGTTTTAGATTTTTTTTGCATATGTGGAATAAAAAACACTAAATATAGGTGGTAAACACACACCTGAGATCGTTATCATGTATTGTAAAAAAAATAGTGTGCATAAACTTTCATAGGAAAGGAAAAACCTCAATCAAATTACCCTATGATGCACCTTAAAACATAAAAAGTAAGTAAACCGAACCGTCAGTCGAAAAAAGAATATTCAAGAGACAATATATCCCAAAGAGTCTCTTTATTTACATTACTAGTTGATAGTGTATATACACAATAAAAACCAAAGTCACTTAAAGTCTGACCTGTTTTCAAATATTTTTGTAAGTACAATATATTTTCTTTAATATATTCAAATTCAGGTAAATGCTATAATACAACATGTTCATTCATGCAAATGATGTTCAATTATGAGACATACTTTGTTCAGTTGTGCTTTCCATTCTTCATCCCTTTCTACTTGTGTTAAATACGTGGGAATGTACCAGAAACATACGTTTGGTCCTTCAATCTAAAATGATAATTTTAGACAACAATCACTTGTTTGTGTACTATTCACAATAATTTCTGTATTTTGTTATCTGTTTCTGCCATTATCATTTAATATTTTGCCGTTTGATTTCACTGTTTTCTTTAAGTTTTGGAAAAAAACGACCAGCGAGCAAATTCTATGTTGTTTATATGTTGTGCTATGCCGGGCAATTGATGACTGTGTTTGTAAGACTGCTTTGCCTGATGTTTTCCTGTTTGCTGACGATCCTGCATCCATACCCACAAGAAATCATTTATGTAGTGTTTTCCGACATCTAGTAAGGTATTTCCGCTCAAGCCGGTGCTAGGGGCTATCTCGAACTTTCTATGGGGTATTACTGTTTGATCAATTGTTGAAAACCCCAGGGTACATAAAAGAGGAAGAACAACTATAAAAGTACCGTATTAGTAAGGATTTTCCTCTATTTAAATCTTTACATATCCCTTCATTTATTCATTAGTAACAAATTAACATTTTCGAGCATGTTACTGATAAATGAACAGAAGATAACATGAAACACCTACAATGGCCGAAAATTACAATCACATATGCCACAACTAGCAGGGAACTGCACAAGAAACACAAGTAAGAAACATCTGACAAACGTAGACAACGACTGGAACTCGGGACTTGGTACCCGAACCAGCAAGAGCTAGCGTTAAGAATAAACCGGTTTGAGGGTACCAAACCCCCCTCTCTATCTCGTTTCCCCATAATATAATAAATGCATTGTCTTCATATTCGATCCAATTGTTTACACTTATGTTGGAATGTAAAAGAAAAATCATTACAGAGGAAAGAAATGCAGAAAAAAATGTTCTGTTGAATGTTTTATATCTAATTAATCATAATTTCTTTAGTGATATCTTTAGAACAGTTCTATGCCTGTGATTATCAGTATATTTTTTTTCCATTCTGTACTGTCTTAAGATATGCAAACTTAAAATAATAATTCAAATCATTGACCCTGTAATTGCTGTCTTTACTGTTATAAAAAGGTATTTATTATTCAAATATTTTACTGTTATTACAAGATGTTTACTATTTAATCTTAACTTCTTTTTTCAACACTTACCTCATCTAAAACTAACTGAAACCGGGGCCTCTTCTGTATTTCAGATACAAGATGTTTAGATAATGTAAAGAAAGAATCGATCTGATCCCTAAATCCTGTATCGCCCTGAAAAATAAGATGACATTTGACAAATTGTTACTGCATAAGGTTACAAAGATTTTTTTTGAAGTATGATAAGCACCATACTGCTAGTAAATTAGTTATCAGGACCACAAGATGTTCGAATTTTTCTTTCTTTTTATCAAACCTTCAGTGTTGAGGACATTCTGAAGGTCCATCTCGTTGAAAACATCTTTAGTTACGTATAGTTTGCTGTGTATTGATAACTGCCGCAGGTATACAACAATTGTCATGGAAGGAGAATCTGAACCAAAACCGCATATGAATTAGCTTATGTTTCAGCTTTAAAGGTATATAAGCAATAAGCAATGAGAAAATAAATACAAATGTCGAAACTTTTATAACAATTTAAGTTATTGTATTTAAAGCATCTAAAAAGAGCAGAGCATTTTTCATTTCAACCCTTGGTATAATGGTATTATGTTAAAGACTATAAAGGCTACCATACAAAATATTGGTGAAGCTTGTTTTCTATTGTTACTGTCTCCAGTTGTTTGTTGTTGTAAAATATTTTGTTAAGTATAACAATATTCGATAAAACTATCACTTTATTGAAGCCAGAACAAACCTACTTGAAATGCCTTGCTGGTTTTCAAATCTGAGAGCATATCATGTTTATTTACCTTTGACCTCCACATCAGCCACAATTTGAATACGTCATTATGACGTCCGCACTGAATAGATCTGTCACCAGTGTCATAAGATGTATCATAATGTTTGTCTTTATGGTATAAATAGGTCGCATCTGTTCTATTTACGTCCATCAAAATCCCCTTAAATAAAAATAAAGTATCAGTTTCCTTTGTTAAATGACGTCTAAGACAGTACACGTGTTAAGGTGTCAGATAAAGTTTATAGATACTAGCTTGGATAACAAAATTCACTATTTTTTAGAGGTTTCCGGATAAGGCGCTTATTTTAAGTTAGTTACGAACTTTAACGTAATGTATTTAAACATATTTAGATTATATCCCTTTCACCACTTTTTTGTAGCTAGGTGATAGGGAAAAATAAACGCCTTTTTGAAGTCATACTATGAGAATAAAAAAATATCACAAATGACACACAATTTGCATTGGTTTGATAATATTTGCTCATATTTTACCTATTCGATTATTTGTCAATTCATTTTACTTTGAGTCCATAAAGTTGTCTTACAATGATTTTTAAAAACATTTTCATTTAATCGGATCAATTTAAAAGTCCGTCAGTATGTTTCAAATTTGTTTCAATTATGTTTTTCCATAGTTATTCTGTGTAATAAAAGAATCGCTTGTTTTGATTTGCAACTTTAAAATACGGTATATTTCATTGGGGTCATCTTGATGGTGGGCAAATCTGTCGGCCAGTATATTATAAGAGACCAAAACAAAAAATGTGAATACTAGTTCCTGTTGTCTACAAAAGGTTCGGATCAGCATTTTTCATTCAATATGCAAACAGCACCACGGAATATCAATAAATAACGGTGTTTTATTTCAGCTGTGCTGAAATTGGTGATCTTAAACTATAGTACAGGATTCGGAAACACTAGAGAAGCACTAAAGATTGTAACGGCCATTTTTATTTATCGTAGTAACAAATAGACTCTACCTTCATGCTTTTCCCGTTTTACGTCGCTATAGTACTATTAGGTTGGTGGCAGGAATTTGACCGTTTCATATATGCTTTTAAAAAATGTTCTATGGAAATTTAGCCGGTACCATGAACCTGAAAGTGCAGGGGTGGCAACAAACGGAAAAAATGATAGGTTCATTTATGACGGTCATATAGAGGACTAAATTTTTCGCGGTTTTAAATTATCATCTTTACCTATACCTGAATTTTGAGAGTATATTTATTAATTGAGTTATTGTTTTATTTATTGTTCTCTTGTTGTTTATCACCGACTGCATTCTTTTATCTATATCTCAAAGAAAAATATGGGGCAATTATCTGGTATGAGAAATATATTTACATAAAAAAACCATAAAGCTCTGCACAATTTTGAGTGGTCTTAAGGTTCTAAAGTGTTTACTTGCAACGTACATGTGCAGGAAATTACGTATGCAGCAAGCACTATAAAGTCATGATATTGAAGGTTCAGTAAAAAAATCCTCATACATGTAGTGCAATCTGACGTATAAGATATGCCTAGTTCTGACAGTTTAGGATGTAAAAATGGAGATGACGTATCAAACAGATCAACAAACAAATGAACACGAAACAAGATATCATTATGCACATGTGTCGATTTGTGCTACATATAGGTGTAATCGAAGCAATAATTGAATCATTCAGTTCTTTGTCTTCATTTAGCCCAGTTTTGTTCGCATACATTTGCGCTCACCGGTCTCCTTTTATATAACAAATTCAACCGTCATTCTTTATCTTGGAAAAAATAATGTAAATACTAATGAAGGCCATGCGTGCATTCAACAGCAATGTATATATATGTTTTCGAAAATAAGACGTTTTAGTATAATTAGGAAAGTTCTGTTGATAAACGGTAAATTCCCCTGTAACAGAAAACTTATAGAGAATTCGAAACATGCAATGGTAACACTGAAATAAAGGTACGACTAAATGGCATAATCATTTTTGCAATTAAAATTTCAAGTATAGTCATGTTACTAAGATACTCTGAAAAAAATGTTTCAATAATCTGACTTCAGGTGCACAGTTGGAAAGGGTAGGAGGGAGGAGGTCTTATCCCTTATCCCTTAATCACAGAAAATAACTTACAATAATGAACTTTTTCTTGTTTGTCAATGGAAAAATTCTACCATTATTTAAAAAACATGCACAAATAATTAATATATAACTGTTAAGCTATGATACACGATTGTTTAATCTATTTTGTAGCGCTCCGGGTTGTTTTTCATTAATTCTAAATAAATCTTAGTAGAACCATTGTCATATGACGAATATCAGAGTACACTTCTAATTAATAATTAGTTTGTTTTAAGGAGGGATGTCAGCATTAATTTATTCAATAGTTCAGGAATACAGTCTCGGCATTACCGCTTAATGATATCTGAGGTTCATGGTCGACTCGGTTCTGTCTTCAATCACTCAATTTTTCCTATCTCTCGAAAGCACCGTATTGGTGAATTCCAAAGAAATTATCAGTCATAGAAAAATTACATTCAATAAAAAGATTTACAGCTTGTGTATGTATGTGTGTTTCTAAAAAGTCAATTCTATTATTTAGGTAGGTGTAATCAAGAAAATTTTTGAATCTTTTTAAATATAAAATGTATTATGGCAATATGATAATAGCTATCAAAAAGATTTTTAAGTATTGTGAGTAAAATTCCAATCATTTACCAGTTTAATATTGATTCCTTTAACCTACACTGTTTCCTTTTTTTGTTTCTGATGTTGCCATTGTCCTTGGATTGTTCATTTTGGATTTACGTTTCGGTTCTCACTTACTTTTAGAATTAAAAGTGTGAAAAAAATTCTATGAAATTAAAAAAGCGAGATAACTCGAGCCTTACGTTTGTTAAGTTGTTTATGTTTAAGTACATTAAGTAAAGTAGCTTATCCGGACGTCTCCACTATGCAACTTTGGTATTTGTATTATAAGAAAATTTTAAAACTAATAAAATAAATGGTGGTCATCGAACTTATTTTGTAATTTTTTCACAAAATCAAAATTTCCTTTGTGATATCTTTGTATATTCAAATTTTAAATAATTCCATAATACTAAAGCCATCTAGATTTTAAGCGCACATTATCTTACTAAAGGTCTTAAAAATTGTCCAAAATTTAAATTTTTTTGTACTTATCATTTATAAAAGATAAAATATTAACTTAAAATGGCGGAATACCCATATTACCTCACAATCAAATTTTAGGTATTAATAAATTTTGTTGGTTTGTAAAGGAATTAATTTAGAATTAAATGAAAACGTCAGTTGACTGTTAATTATTTTACTTTTGTGCTGCCTTTCAGATACGTATTTGAAAAGTAACAGAACCTAGAATGCACATTTCAAACTGAAATGTCTGAGTCATGTGAATAACTTACGATGACCGCCACTGACGGTCGTAGGGTGTACACACAATAATTAAACTTTTGCCACAGTGGGGCTTAAAATAAACTTGCTTATTTCAAAGTCTTGGCAGACTCAAAGCCAAATCTAATTGGATGAAGTGGATGAAATTTGTAAATGACATCTGAAGTTTGCTACCTTTAATTTCGAATTAATGACTGTTTCGCTCAATTCGTAAAAAATCTCATAACTGGAAAACCAAGATCATGATTTAAAATAAAAAGAAATAAACAGCTGCGCCAAGTCGCATGATAAGTCTGTCGTCACCCTTTCATAACTTTAAGTGATTATAGAAATGCACTTATAACTGCCTAATTTGGCTTGATAGTATGAGCGTCAGATTTCAGAAGCAATCCATATCCTCGAGTTTTATCCATTTAAACAGTGTTTAATTTTTTTTTCACATGTAATATATTTTCTTGTTCATATGTCACTTTAATATTCTTAAAATAGACAAGATACAAATTGTTTTAAGGTATATAAACAGGTAATGGAAATTGAAGGAAAACTCTAGAGAAAACTGTTTCCCACCAAAATTTTGATGTCTCATATCTCAAACATTCTTCCATGGATTTTTAAAATTTTTTGCTCATGCTGTTCTATTAGCAACGTTCTTCAAAACAAAAGGTCATTATTTCTTCCATAATTACAAAATTTCAGACACTCATACTCCCTTTATAAATCAATACGCAAAACTTCATTTTTGAAGTAAGCTGATCAAACTATTAATCAGTTAGATCAATCAGTTAGAGGTCAAAAGAGCGAAATTACTATCTCAAAAACTTATACATAAAGGGTATGTTCAGTCACTATTGCAATTGTCACTACAGAAGTCTTACGGTCGTCACAATGATTTGACAGACCGTTACAATATTTCTATTTCACAAATGAAAACAGATATCTTTGGGTAGATCCAGAGTTTGTTACCGGACTAATTAACACCGACTGTGACAAAACCTGACATCTAACTGGCAGTGTGACGGGTGCCACACGTGGAGCAGATCAAGCGTACCCTTCCGGGGCACCCGATGATACCTCAGTTTTTATAGGTGTTTACACTGTTAGTGCTTTAGTTGTGTGGCGTTCTTATTCATTTTTGTTTATTTGTTTCGTCTTTGTCATACTGTCTCAATTCTGTTGGATCTAAATTGCTGGATTTATGATTTTAGAGTTCCTTATTTCCTCGTTCTTGCTTCGTTATTCGTTTGCCGATGTATTAGAGTGCGTTATGTAAAAAAAATGCCTTAAATTTGAAAAATAAAGTCCCAAAATTCTTGCGAGAAAAATCGAAATTCAAGTTAAAAGTATACAGATCATGACGTCATTATATGCAATATATCTTTGCAAAGTTTCAAGTGAATAGGCCAAACAGTTGTCAGGTCAGATTGCGACATGTAAAAAATTGCCTTAAAATTGACAAAGTCAAATAACTCTTGCAAGAAAAATCGAATATTCTTAAAAGTATACAGATCGTGAGGCTATCATACCAAATACTTCTACAAATCTTAAGTGAATTGACCAAATGATTGAACGCGACATATAAACGGACGGACAGACAGACAGACGGACGGGCAATCGCACATCGGTATATCATAATACGTCCGTCATTAGACGGGTATATAAAAGTGAATTGTCGAAAAAATAAAATTTTGAAAGAATCGCAAAATAAAAAAAATAACAACAATTTTACAGTGCGACACTTACTTTCTCTCTCAGTAAAATTGCTGAACATTGTAAAGGTGCTCCCATCATTTTGTGTGGATTCCATGTCATAGAGTCAGCTCTAAAATAAAATCACACTTATAATTGTTGAATAAGGCTTGTTTTGTCTCTGTTCTGTCTATTAATATTATATTTCTTTCAGGTTTCAGAGTTTTACAGAGTTAGCAAAATTATTAAATTTTAAAAAATTGAAATGTATATTAATATAGCTATTTTTTATTCTATCTGCAACATCTAAAAAACATCTGACATTTCAGTAATTTTTAGTTCAGCAGGTGGCCATTAATAAATCTTCCGTCTCCTCAGTGCTGATAAAGTAAAAGCAACACAAAATGTGTAAAAAAATTGAAGTCATTAATAACCATAAGGAAAATAATACTGGCATAAATCAACTATATTCTTATTACAATGAATAAGAGAGTGTAAAGTTAAAGTACAATAATTTCTGTGTTTGCCAAGTGTAATCAATATTTACTGAACAATTATATTTATGTTTGTTTTGAATTCATGTTTCATGCAATAAAGAAAAATTAGGGACTTTCGGGATATTATTTGTTTTGTGTTTGGAGACGAAACCCGTAATGAGTTAATTTTCATAGATGACACAGATTGCAACACAATTGGTGAATTCAAACTGACTGCATTTTTTTTCTTTGTTGGCATTTGTAAGTACAAACAACAGTGTTTGAAGCATTATAAACAAAAATGACAATGTGTCATCTAGATCATTTGTTCATGATAATAGGGAGTCATTTAAGAATGCATGTCTTCGAGTATACTAAGGTCCTTGTTATTGCATGTCAAGCGATTGTTCCAAAACAAATTGAATCTTCTTGTAATTACATTAAATAACTTTGGATGAAGAGGATTATTATAAATTAGCATATTTAGATCCGGAGTTATAGTATGCAAAAAACTATTTCTGGTACACATAATACTTAACCTGTGTATTCCATGAAGTAAGTGTTTATGTTTATCTGACAGCAGCGCAGTACCTCCCCAGGCTCCCTGTGTGAACATAGACATAAACAAGATATATTTGTATAAAACATGTAAACGTGTTTATCTGAGAGCGATGCAGTACCTTCCCAGGCGCCCTGTGTAAACATACACAAAAACAAGATACAAGAACTTGTAAACGTGTTTATCTGAGAGCAACGCAGTACTTCTCCAGGCTTACTGTGTAAACATAGACATAAACAGGATATAAGATCTTGTTAACGTGTTTATCTGAGAGCAGCGCAGTACCTCCCCAGGCTCCCTGTGTAAACATAGACATGAACAAGATATAAAAACATGTAAACGTGTTTATCTGACAGCAACACAGTACCTCCCCAGGGTCCCTGTGTAAACATAGACATAAACACGATATAAAAACATAATAAAGTGTTCATCTCCCAGCAACGCAGTAACTCCCAAGGCTCCCTGTGTAAGCATAGACATAAACAAGATATAAAAAAATGTAGACGTGTTTATCTGACAGTAACGCAGTACCTCTCCAGGGGCCCTGTGTAAACATAGACATAAAGAAGATATCAAAACTTGTAAACGTGTTGTTTATCTGAGAGCAATGCAGTACCCCCTCCCCCGGCTCCCTGTGTAAACATAGACAAAAAAAAAGATATTTAAACTTGTAAATGTGTTTATCTGACAGCAACGCAGTACATCCCAAGCTCCCTGTGTAAACATAGCCATAAACAAGATATAAGAACTTGTAAACGTGTTTATCTAAGAGCAACGCAGTACCTTCCCAGGCTCACTGTGTAAACATAGACAAAAACAAGATATAAAAACTTGTATACGTGTTTATCTGAGAGCAACGCAGTACCTCCCACACTCCCTGTGTAAACATAGACATAAACAAGATATAAAAACTTGTAACCATATCTTACTAATAAAGAGAGAATTATCCCGATATAAAGACTGTCAAAGGGATAGCAATATGGATTGATAAATGGATTATACCCGAATGGTAGGCGTTGGTAATATTTATGTGTCAGTCTATGTCCCGATTATTCTCTACAAATAAATAATCACTGTGTTTAATTACGTGACGAACTTGGAAAATTTCAATTTCAATTATTATGTAAACATTGAATTATCAACAACAGTTGCAAAAAAATCAGCAATTAACAAAAGTTTCATTTTTTGAAATTTCATTTAAAAAAAAACAGAAATCACTAAAAGTTTCATTTCTTCGAAATTTCAATTTTTTTCAATGTTTGATTAATTACCTGAGTTATTCAGAAAAGGCAAATGTTTTGTGAATACATTTAAAACCTGTCGGTCAATTCCGCAAAAATCAGGATCTATCGTGATACTTACTGATAAAATAGTAATGATAGATAACAAAATACCGAGGTTACTGTAAATTTAAGTTCTGCATATGCGCATTTCGACAACTTATGTCTCATCAGTGCAGATAAAAATCAAAACATTTGGAAATCCATGAACCGAAATATGTGTAAACGCTGATAGAGAGCAAATAACCAATAGGATAGATTAAGCAATTAACCATAAGGTAATGTATAAATCGCTATTTTTTACTTACTTGGCAAAAAATAGGTTGTGTCTAACATATGTAATATATTAGGCCATATCAAATTAATTTATAGATTCTCATCCCCACCCGCCCCATTTTTTATAAGCTCAATTTTTTTTAAATTTTCAATTATACAGACATTTTCTTTAGATTCCTATCAATTTTAGTGAAAATCAGTAAAAAATAAAAAATAAAACCCTCCCACCCGCCCCAGATTTTTTGGTACAGGTGGATGAGAATCTATAAATTAACTTGATAGGGCCTAACCGGAGTAAACTACCGTTTTCAATTTACTCCTTATTAGAGTATGCAATTAACAGATTCAGACATAAACCTTTGGAAATCAGCCAGGTTATCATCTCTCGACCCATCAGCAAGCGGACGACACCTCGTATTGATATGAGAGTTTAGGGATAATTACCGTGCTGATATGGGAAATGCCATGCTCTCATCTCTATGTATTTACCTATGCAAAAAGCAATGATGATTTTATTTTTATAACTGCACAAAGTGAATAGCACTTCAGAAAGCGAAAACAATTGTTCGTTAATACATCGTCATATAATACAAAGTCATGAAGTCGGGTGAAATTGCGATAAAAAGGTTTAAACGAACAAAAACTTAACTACTGCAAATGCAGCCAAAAAAAGTGATAAACCATAGTTTTCTCTAAAAACATTTTAGCATCACCAGGTGATCCTATTACCCTTTAACATGTTCACCCTGAGAGTTGTTCCGTTTTTCCCGTTCATAATCCAGAAGCAATAGTTAAAGTTCTGATTAAGTTGATTAAAAATCAAAATTTTGTAGTATATCCTGTATGTTATTCTGAACATGACTTGATGTTATGAACTTTTGCTAATGCACTGCAAGTAGTACTTTTACAAAAAAGGGTAGAAAATCGGATCATTCTAACTTTTTTTCTTGTTTACGTTGAAAAGCAAACAACTGATGATGCGTCTTTCTAAATTTGAGGTATCGGTTACCTGCAGAATGAATATGCAAGATATTGTTTTATTTACTTACTATCAATGATTTCCTGAGGTAGCATAAAGAATCAACTGCTTAGTTTAATTATCAATTTATTCTGAATTTAACGGGGCCGAACCAATTTTCATCATAATTATATTACTTCATTAAATAATTATTTGGCTCTGAAAAGGCTACAACAGCATAATTTGCTTTTACTACCCAATCAATACGTACATCAACATGTAACCAAAGTCCAAACTCTTCACACACATCAGCCATGTCATTTACTGGATCGTACGCTCCTAAGATTGTAGTTCCACATGTTGCGTTTACCATGAAAGGAATATCTTCATTTGTCAATGACGTCTTGATTTTTGAACGTAAATCATGAACTTTCATCTTTCCCCTACAAACACGAGTTTTTTTAATCGATGTTATTTCTAATTATAACGCAAAGAAGACAAAAGTGGGAAAATGATGTAATTATTGACAAAAACAGGGATATAAGTTTGTCAATAGTACTGCTTTTGTAAAATTTGTCTAAATAAATGTCGATTCCACTACAATTTCGGTTTCTACAGATGGAAGACCATAAAGTGAAATATGTATAAAATCTTATATAGAATTAACAAAAAGCCATCCTTAGGATCATAATCGAAGCATTATCAGCTAATAGCAGATTCCATATATTTAAGCGAAATGTAAAAAAAACCCAGGATAATGGAAGTTTTCAAATTAAATCGGTATTCGAGACAGTACCGAATTCGGTGAATACCACAGGGACAGACAGTCTAACAGCAGAGGCACTGAATAAATGGTAAAAATTACTTAATACCGAAGTGAGTATTTTTTTTTGGAATGAAAATGCATCATGATTAGCACATCAGAAATTGAGTCCTGACATACTTTTAGTTAAATTACAATGAAAAGTAATGTAACTGCATCGCTTTTAGGCTAAATAATTGGTCAAAATACACAAATACTTGCAAAACTATAAAATTATTCCCAAGCAAGGCTCAGGCAAATGTAATAGTAGGGTGCCCAAGGTCTAAAAAGACGCTTAGTTTTTGAGTTTGGGTTAGCGGAATCACACACGGCTAATTTTTGTTTTAAATGAGGGAACAACTATTAAATTTCAAATTTTTAGCTATCGTAGAAAGTTCCCGTGGTCACGATTTTTCTAATTTCTCCTTTTTTAAGGGTACCCTAAAACAGTGCTTGGGATATGGTATCTTTAAAGTTATAGAAAATAGTAGGACTCCTTTATATTCTAATAAAAAGTTATTCACGATAAAGCCAAGACCTGAAAGTCATTTTTGATTGGTTTTTGTAATTTATCAGTCTTAAAGTCGGGGTAAATTTGACTCTAAATTAACGATATTTTCATCGAATGCGAAATAACTATGCTTTATTTTTGAAAAATTCCAACTTTAACGAAAGTAAATATACAAAGTGTATGCTCCAAAAATCATGCATGTAATGTCCACCGTTAAAGAGAAATCAACAATTTGAAAACCAAAATTTGCGCAAAACTTTCAAATTTTAGTCGAAGTGAAGACCATGCCGATTGGTCATGTTCTTTCAGGTGTACAACGAAAGATAACTCTAATCATTTCTTTTCAGAATTACTTGACAAGCCCAAGTCTAGTTAAATAGCGGGAATCTAATGACAATTTTACGTTGCTTGTGTTTTGATTTTCCAAGCACATGTGTTTGTTTTCACGTTTAAAATCACTTTTCCACATCATTTCAGATAATAAAATAGGGTTTTGTTTCAGTAGGAACAGTTTTACTAAGATTTATATCAAATGTGTGTTTTTGGGGGAAAATTAACTTATTTATACCAATAACAAAAGTGCGATTTATTTCTCCTAAACTAAGTTTATTTTTAGTGGTTCGTTTTAAAATTAAATTCAAGTTTTGTTTTAAAGAATAACCCTATAAAAGTCAGAAATGCGCTGTTCTTTATATCCAAAAGAACCCCTCATATCACGGAAGTGCAAATATTCAAAATGACAGGCCTTTAAAACAAAATGCAACTTTTGAAACTTGTTGAATAAAGGCAACAGACAAATCATAATAAAAACTAAAACTAAAGAACTACTCCAATAAAATTTACAATAATATTCAAATTTTGTTGCAGTTTTATCTGTGAAATGAAGCCCACTTTAAAATGCATCAAAATTTTCAAAATTTTAGGAGCTGACCTTTGACTCCATTTTAAATAAAATGGGAACAAATTCAATCACTACGACATCGTCAGTTCGATGCGCCATTGTATCCTCTTTCCAAACATGTATAATACTATAATTTTAAAGAGGCACAATCGTTTTCTTCATTCTAAAATAATTCTAAATATTACTATACGCTAAGGACTTTACTTAAAGAAAGAAATACTAGTATACGTTATGCATTATCATTTGTAGATATAAATAACGTTTACCTGCTATCACAGTCAACTTCAATCACATTCTCTTGTCCGATACCAAGTAACATAGCTGCTTTGGTGATAGAAAAATGGCTCTAAAATATAACAGCGGCAGTGTCAAATTAACTGAAGTTGATGTAGTGTCAGTAAATGTTTCTTCAAATATACCTAGGCAACCTAGCTAAAAACAACATTTTGAAAAGTCTAATAAAATCTAATAAACAAGGCACAAGGGATAAACAAAGATAAGCAGAGAAGATCAAGAGCAACAATAAAAGCGTTACAACATGCTTATCACAGACACAAATTTCAAAAGTAATTTAACAAACAAAACTTATTGTACAAGAACATACGATGATCTGAATTGCTCCTCAAAGAATCTCATTTACGGCTTAGAGTGCTCTCTTTGTGGATTAATATATGTAGGGGAAACAAAAGATAGGTTGAACAAACGTATGTGCGGACATAGATACGAGGTCAAGGACAACAAGACCCGACATGTTTACGCACATTTCAACCAACCTGACCACTCCATTGTAAACATAAAAGTCAGGATTATCGAGAAAATATATCATAAAACAAATAATCCTACACTAAGTACACCTTACCGTCTACAAAGAGAGGACTACTGGATCAGAGAATTGGGGACAGCAATACCCTACGGTTGCAACGACAATATAAAAAGTGTAGGCAATCTGTCAAGTCCAGGATGCAGTTCGGTGAATGCGATGAATATATTGAATGCAAGCCAACGCAGACCACTTAGTCATGGACATAGGCACTATACTGCCCCAAGTCTACATGACATTTCAATTAATGGTCTTCTTCCGTTCATGACCATTCCTCTAGGTATTCATCACATTCGTACCAAACTGTATTCCTTGCCACTTTNGCAGACAAAGCTTCTAACAACATACTGTTTGTGTGTAAGAAACACTATCTCGACTGTCATGTGAAGGAGATGGGCATCGACAGTTCATCTGGAAACCCTACTTATACCCCTACTACAATATCGAGGGACGAGGCCAAGTTTTTACAAGGGCTTATTCAAAGAAAACAAAAACATTTAGCCAAGTCCTTTAATTTCAGCTTCCGCTACATAGACGACGTGCTTTCTCTTAATAATCCTAAATTTAAGGATTATTTACATCAGATCTATCCAAATGAGCTTTAAATTAAAGGAACAACTGAAACACCTACTTCAGCTTCGTACCTAGATCTTTTATTGTATATTGACGAAGTTGGACGTTTGAAATCTAAGCTAAATGACAAGCGTGATGATTTTAATTTCCCCATTGTGAACTTTCCCTTTCTTAGCAGCAATATACCTACCTCTCCAGCCTATGGAGTGTACATTACACAGTTGATTCGTTACTGTCGAGCTTGTAGTTTGTACAGTGATTTTTTGAACAGAGCAAAAACACTGTCCCAAAAGCTGCTTAGTCAGGGATTTGTTCAACCTTTGTTAATTTCATCCCGCCACCATAGCATCATTGAAAGATATGACGTGTCAGTATCCCAAATGAAAGTGGACATTTTCAGCTAGATTCACGTCTTCCCGGATTTGACTACCGACTTTGACATTTTCCCGGATTGAATCACCCACAGTGTGACGGGTGCTGTTAACAGAGCAGGACATGCTTACCCTTCCGGAGCACCTGATGTCACTCTCAGTTTCACTGGAGTTCACACTGTGAGTGCCTTTGTTCTGAAATTTGTGGTTTCTGGTTCTGTGCTTTGTGTCTGTCATTGTTTTTGTGTCTAACGTCATTGTTTTCTGTGTTCTCGTTTTTGCCCTGTCTTTGGACTTCGATTTTTGTGAATTTCACCCCTTTGTTCCTTCGGTATTCTACTGCCGTTGTTCCATCATTGCCTGGTTTAACAATGCATTTGTAGTGACCTTGTCAAATTTGCATTTACTCCATATCCTCTTATTGTTTATTTAAGCAGAAAACGGAATTTACACACGTAAAAGAAATCACTTTAGTTTATAAGGTTAACAAATAATATCTTGATGTGTTTCGGGCAAATAAATATAAAAGGATTGTTCCATTGTTCGGTTTTGCCATGTATTTATCGAGACTTTGTGCGTTTACTCCATATCGCTTCATCAGTTATTATTATCAATTTCACAGTTACAACAACGTGAAATGGTGAGATATGTTCACAGGAACTCCAAAAGCCGTGCGATCGGGTGTATCGACAAGGCAGATGATCTCCTGCTGTACGCGCAGCACCCATTATTTGATCAACAATATGTCCCAAGTCAAAAAATAGTAGCAACAAATGTACGTCAAAATCGATAGTTTACACGATGGAACGAATCAATGCTAATCTAGTCTGGTCGCACTTTGTGAAACTTGTACCTTATATGGCCAACTCTTGATGGTGATCATAGTATTTACGGAGTGTAAATATCACGAATCTTTCTCATCATTCGGGGCTTATAGATTTCTGGTTCGTTTTAAAATCCTGTTAATGAATTATTATGAGGCTGGACTAACATGTCGTAATCAACAGGGTACATATACGCGATACAAATGTAATGTTTTTACTTAGAAATGTGCAACTGATGATATGAAAAATAAACTATGGACTGAAGTTTGCCAGAAGGTTATATAATACATAGAAGATAATTTATTATATGTTTTGTCTGTCATTTGTTTTTTTTAATTTTGTGTCCTCAACATAAAAGTTTCCATTAAATATAATCCTATTAAACATTAAATAATGTGACTATTTTTTCTATATCAGCTTTTGTAAACCTTTTCTGTATCTCCAATGTTTTGATTTTGTCTGCACTGGTGAGACATAAGTTGTCGGAATGGCCATATGCAGAAAGTAAATTCATAGCAACTTCGGTATTTTAGTTAGTATATGCATTATAATGGCATGGGTCGTTATGGTAATATTAGTAAGTAATATGTAGGATCTTCAAATATGTTATATCGACAAATTCAAGTTGAAGGTTCAAATTAGGAAGAAATTTTGGTTGTGAAGATACATGTTGTTACTTATGCATGCAGGATGAACGCTTTTATCGGACACTGCTTTTTTGATGTTAAGAGTCAATATGTTAATGGTTGTATTTGTAAAAGAGCTCGTTTGTCTCCAATTTAATACGGATAAATTGCAATATGTATGTATGTCTTGCAAAAAAAATACATTCAAAGATTACGTCGTTCATTCCAAGACTTTCTGTTGCAATGTTGCGTTTGTGATTGCCTTACCCGTTTAAAAACCTGACGGACATTTAACTGACCACAGTCAAGCTGAATGTTTATAGATACTCATACGATTTTCTTATTGATTTCGCTTTTGTAGAATTTTTGCTTTAGTAGGCTAAGCCCAACAGCGTGATCTGTCGTTAATTATTTACATTGTTTACTTATGCATACAAGTTTATTTAGCTTCTTAATTTATTTAATTTGCCGAACAATCTCTCCAATCAAGGTAAGTATACAATTGTGTCTAAGAATTTTGCCAATCATCGGAGCAAGGATCCTCTATCTTTGATCTCCCCCAGCAGTACAGACGGTTGCAAAATAACAGAAGTTCTGATTAAGGAGGTTCACTCGGCATGTTTTGGGATTTCTGTCAGATTTTCGGAATTCTCTGGTTTTATCCATTTAAAAGCAATCTAATTTTTTGCCCACGGACCCACTTAATTTTTGCCATAATTTCATTTTATACATCTCTATGAGCATTCTGTAAAAATTTCATTAAATTCTATTTATTCTGTCACATTCATTCGTGGTCAAACCTTGCTTATGTTAATCCTAGGAAAAAATCAAGGAGTTCAGTTTCCCGCCAAATTTTCAATCACTTATAACTCAAAAACGAGATCATCAATCTTTTTTTTTCACTTAAATTATTTCTTTTTTAATTTTCTAACAAAAATCACATTTACTTGAAATCCTATTTATTTTCATATGTAGTAGCGAACCCCCTTAAATAGTTTTTTAGCACCACTGGAGAATATATCCCTCGATATTTCATTAAATCTATTATCCTCCCAATAAAACAGGAAATTTGTAAAACCTTCCAAGATTCTTATAGCAACACAGCAAAATTCATTTAAATATGTGTTGCCTCTAATTTTGACCATGCAATTGAGTTTACGATGTGTTAAATAGACATTCATTGCATACGAGTTTTCAGATTGACAATACTTAGTTGACATAATAAAATCAAATTAAATATGTCGTTAAAAAGTCATTAGCGGTAATTGAGGACTTTAATTACACCAATCTAATACAGTTTTGACAAATATCAGAGACTCTCAAGTGTAGTGTGATTGCTTTGTCTCTATTAGGAATTTAGGAAATCACCGAAAATCAAAATCTACACATATGAGTTTTTGATTCAATAGATTTTTTGGTTATCATAAATTTTAGTTTCATCAAACAGTTAAAGAATACAATACAGTCATGCCAACTAAAGTAATACTGTGGAAGTATTTTTATTCGTGGACATCAGATGTTTGAGTATATCTTGTAAATCTCGTCATGTGACCTCCTCGAGAATTCGCAATAATTCGAATACGTTTCCCGCAAAAACATGACGTAAAAGGATAACAACTTTCAATTTTTTTAAAAGCTATATATTGGAGAAAAAAACCGCAACTTCCGGGTACAATTTATAAACTGATCGAGACAGTGAACAAAAAAAGGATATTGAGTGAATGTACATAGGACCAAATTCCTATAAATACATGGTAAGATCAAGCA
The DNA here is from genome assembly GCA_002080025.1 of Modiolus philippinarum. Lineage (NCBI taxonomy): Eukaryota > Metazoa > Mollusca > Bivalvia > Mytilida > Modiolidae > Modiolus > Modiolus philippinarum. The sequence continues at coordinate 31,312 of MJUU01041431.1, forward strand.
AATGGAATAACGCTTTCATTGTTTTTCATCTTGAAGTCACCATGAGACTTTCAACAAAGAGCAAACACTTCTGCCTCATAGTAAGTTCAAGAGGTCTCATTTATCAAGATAATCACGATAAAATAAAGTTTAAGATACTGCGAAATCAAAAGTACTTTTATTGGCGGATGCCATTTTTTATGGATTGTAGACAATTCACTAATTCACGGGTTCTTATATGAGCAGTTTAAGATTTTCCAAAGTATAAATCAACGGGAGATTTGTATTTCGTTGGGTATCAACTTTGGTCGTTTAAGCCAACCATGAATACACAAAAATTGATACACCATGAACAATAGTTCTTTAAATATTTACTTTTAAGAACAACGACACTAGTATTCGAACGGGACTAAAGACACAAAAATTACATAAATCAAAGACCAAATTCAGGATTTGCAATAACGTCGAGTAATTATATGAAATTCAGGAATAAAGCTATAATTAATACCTGTTTTGATATAAATACTACAAGACGTCCAATACCACAAATTCCTTTCTTCTTTATTTCAGGGAACCGTTTGTGTCTAGCAGCTAACATCCCATACAAGTTAGAAATAGCCCCACCTACAATGCAGTCATAATCAATCAAAGGATATAGAATAAATGCACATTAGACAAAGTCTAAAGATACTAGGTAGAACCGAGACATGGAACAAAGCTTTAAATCTGTCCTTCATTTTGAAGTCACAATGAGGCCTTTAACAATAAGCTTTACTCATACGGGTACTGTTAACAGAGCAGGACATGCTTACCCTTCTCGAGCACCTCATGTCACTCTCAGTTTCACTGGAATTCACACTGTGAGTGCCTTTGTTTTAAATGTTGTAATATCTGTTTCTGTCCTTTGTATCCGTCTAACGTCATTGTTTTTTGTGTCTAACGTCATTGTTTTCTGAGATCTCGCTTAGGCCGTGTCTTTGGACATCGATTTTTGTAAATTTCATTCCTTTGTTCCTTCGGTATTCTACTGCCGTTACCTCATAGTAAGTTCAAACAAGCCCCTGGCACCGGTTAGGTAGAATTCATTGCTAAATGTCAAGGAACGCTACATCCATATTCCTTTTTACTCATGAATGAGGGGTCGTAAGTAAACATAAACTTGAAAAGTCTTCTTACAATCACTGCTGTCTGCTGCCTGGCAAAAGCACTAGTTTCTGAACCTAGTGTACAAAATATAAAATACTTACTAATTACTTAAACTGGACGTTATCAAAATTTGAAATATTGAAAACGTTGCAAAGGATGTTCGCTGGTCAAATTGAAAATAGATAGGAGTGCAGAAAATCTTTTTTGTCTGAAAACTGAAAAAGGGGTAATTTATAAAAAATAATTGATATGTTGCTGTTCTAGTTTTTGAGATATAAAATTTGACCGGTAATAAAATTCCTCTGAATTTATTATAGGTTAAATCTAAGCAAGGCTTATTCATGAACGAAAGTAAGAAAATACAATTTTGTAAATGTGATTAAATGAATATTTGTCAAAATGGTCTTAGAGAGGTATGAAATTAAACAAACAAAATGCTAGGGTTTGCGAGTTAAACAATTATGCTTTTTAATACGAAACCAGAAGTCCAAATGTCTGACAGAAATACCAAAACGTGACCGGCGATCATCATCATTTCTTCAACTTGATGTGTGTGTTGTATAACCAGCGTTCATACTTGAATTTAATTTACAACTGTCTGATTGCCTGTATGATGCCAAGTATACCAGACTATCAGGGTGTAATCAATACTGATATTTTGTATACGTGTACAAGATCAAGATACAAAATTCTTCAATATTTACGAGAGCGCGTGATTTTGTCCTAATAGCTTTCCGTCTTTTATATGTCAGTTACTTTTGCTTCGTCTATTGCTACGTGTTGGAGTGACATAAAATTATGTTGTCCAACTGTGCACCTAAGGTAACTCATAATAATTATATACTTAGCTTAAAATGATAATGGAGCAAAGCAAACTAATATTCCTATCTATGTTTTTTGCTTGCGAAACACAATGTTGAGAAAATCGTAATTGCATGAACTCCGTTAAGAAGCGAGACCGTGTGTGGTTGACAAGGTAGGTGTATCGTGCTATTTTGCCTGTCAGAACTGTTCTATTAAAGTTTTTATGAACTTTTGATAGAAAAAAAATTATTGCAGTTGAAGTTAACATATGTGTTATGGTCTCATGTTCATTTACTCCATATCCTTTCATAAAAAATTTGTAATATGGAGACAGGACACCATCCTGAGGATGAAGGAAAAGGATCTAAGAATAAGAGATATAAGAATGCATTTCTGAAATCAATTTACATAATCTATACAAGCTTACATGATCACACCCCATACTAATAAAAAAAATTACCCTTTCGTTACGGCTCAGACACACACTTCAACAATTTCGAACAAATGGTTCTAATCAAATTTAGATTTGAATTTTTACATTAGATGATGTCCTCATAAAAACTTATCATTTTCAAATTGCACTACCTACCTGGAGCAAATATACCCTCTCCGTCTGTCCACCCAACATAACCCAACATCTTGTCAAGAACTATTTCTTCTATCAATGTAAATACTGGTGCTACCTCGTATGTAAACCTTTCAATATACAAAAAAAATGTCAACGATATTTGATGGTAAAGATCGATTTCACTGGCAAGTACAAATGGCCCTATTGTTTTAAGAACAACCTTTTTCTATTCAAATGCATGACTTGTTAACTCCAAAAGAAAATTTGAGCACTTTCCGATGTGAGATTTTATCTAACAAGTTGGTTGTTATTCTTCCGTTGCGTCCGTTACTAAATACAATCCTTACCTTTTGTGTCACGTAAGCCTGACCCATCTTTCTTAATTGCGTTATGTTTTATTCTTTCCTTCTACCTGTATTTGGTTTTATTTGTATGTTTATTATACTATAGGGAAACGGAATAGAGAAAGGGGAGGTTTGGGTACCCATAAACTTGATTAACCCTACCGTTACCTTTGTTTGTTTTTTGTTATATCATTGTTATTGTTGTGCAGTTCCGTGGTGGATTGTGGCCAGTGATTTTAATGTTTGGCTAATGCAAGTGTTTTCTGCTATCCTTTCTTTATTAATTATGTTGCCTCAATACGGAACTTTCGAGATAGGAACTCTCGTGTAATTGAAGGTGGAAACGATCTCCTAAATAACTAGATTCCTGATCTATTGAAATAGATATGTACCACCATACTAAAACAAACTATTTATGAAATTGAAGTGTACTAATAATTTGCCCTACATGACAATTATTTAACTAAATAATAATTGACGAAAAAACAATCAACCAGAAGCGCTACAAATTGATTAAATATTATCACCCTTAGCTCAATAGTGTACATTAATAAGTGATTCCCTCTCAAGGTATAGATTTGTTTCCGAAATGAACACGACTCAAAAGTCCCGTGTTTGGGTCTTGTTTTTTCTTCTTGCGTTGATTTTTTTGGCTTTTGTTGTTCTGTTGTCTCAGTTTCTTCAAACTGAATTTGTTTTTGAATTCATGAATTATCTCCTCTTGCCTTTTGTTTTGGTATTCATTTTCCGAACAATGAAAGGATATAATGTAAATGCACTTGAGGAAAAAAATCTACAAAAACATGTTAAATAAAAATGGAACAACGCTAGCGCTTTTCTTGTTCTTTTCACCTTGAAGTCACTTTGAGGCATTCGGCAATGACCTTTGCTCATAACTAATAGTAAGTTCTAGGCGGCCCCTAGCACCAGAATCATAACACAAACTTGACCTGCTATACAATGGAATATTCGACTACGATATGGAACTGACATTTTTTTGTCAAGGAAACTTACTTTTCTGTTGCGCCAATCACTTTGAATGTGTTTATTCTTTTCAAAATGCTTACTTCTTTTGCCTATAGCAAGTTATTTTCTTATGTAATGAGTATGAACATTGTTAATGTTCTCGCCTTTATACGCTGTTGTAAAGAGAAGCAATTTACTTATTTGTTGCTTTGACTATTTTAATATAATAATTATACTTATACAGAGGGGTCGCTCAATTTGTGAATACTAGTATGCATTATCAAGTCAGCGTCATAGATTTGCATCACTGCATCACTCGTTATATTTAAACACTCCTTTGCGTCAACCTTTTTGTAGAAGAATTAAAACGTAATGTTATTGTGTTAACATTTCAACTATGTTAGACAAACTCACATGTTTGTATTGGCAACAACTGTCAACATTTCACCAGCAATGCCAACAACATCAAGTCCTGTAGATAACTGATTTAGGAAACGGGGGTGGCCTGCAAGAAAGCGGTATAAACACAAATTGATAAAATATCTAGTAAATGAAATCGGCAGTTAACTACTTTCCAATGATTGTGGGGTATTTGTATCTGATGTGTTTTTATCGTACCCTTTCAGTTGCACTAGGATTAAAGAGGCTTTAAATTATATATTGCTTTTGAAAAGGAAAATAAGAAAAATAACCCAAGATAAACTAATTTTTCATATATCAACGGCGGATCATCTGGTGTGTTTTTATCGTACCCTTTCAGTTGCACTTGAATTAAAGAGGCTTTAAATTATATATTGCTTTCGAAAAGGAAAATAAGATAAATAACCCCAGATAAACTAATTTTTCATATAGTAACGGCGGATCAAACCTTCGAAAAAGTGGAAGTGGGTTCCAGTGGGCTCAAGAAAAAACGGGGATTCCAATTGATTTTTTTACCATTTTTTTCAATATTTCGCTAAATTATTCAAGAAATTACAAAAAAAATCCAATAAAAGGGGAATTCCACCCCAAGACTCCCTTGGATCCGCCAATGTATATAATTAGTTCATTTCAAATGAATCAAGAGCCATGCCTCTGTCCTCGTAGAAACCTGTAATAGTGCAAATTGGCAGCCTTATACAATTTATGGAAACCATATCAGAGCTCCAAAATACAAGAGAAAAACTTAACGTTAACATTTTTGAACACATCTATACCCATTCATTTTACTAAAAACATAACTGATTTGGTTATTATAGTGGAACGATAATTTTTTTCAAAGATCTTTCCATTGACAATGACTAATTAAGTTGTTAAGAATTCAAATTGATTTAATTTGTTACTACAGGGAATTTTTTAAAATTCAGAAGTTTTGTAACGTTTTTAAAAAAAATGCAGATATCAAAATCAAAAGTTTTCCAATTATTGAAATTAGCTGTCCGTACTAAAAAAAGGTAAAATTCACAAAAAGGGGTCTTTAGAAAAAATTCATTAATTCAACCAAAACTTGTTTCAATGACTTATGCAATTCAGTTATTCATGACCCCTGCTACAGCTAAAAGAAACTGCATTGTTGCTAAGTAGAAAGGCATACGGTTTGTGGTCTTATAAAGTTTCAGAGATATTACCGAAATTAAAATTAAAGATTTAAGCAGTTATACAAAAAGACAAGTTTAGGTGAAAAGAATTTTAACAGCATTATTTGAATAATATCGTATCCATATAAATTAATCAATAATCTTGTTGAGTATAAGAGAACCACAACAACTGTTTGGCACCAACAGGTGCATTTAGTTTGATAAAATGCCCTGCATCTTAAACTATATGAATGTCAATACTTTTCTAAGTTAGTGATCAGGGACTTTAAGGTCATAGCAACCATTTAAAGTAAATATGCAGCTCATTATCATAGCCAATCAGTTAACAAATGTCGATCATGGTATCAAATTTCTTTTTTAGAAACTATCTCAAACATAAATCTTAAAGCCTGAATTTTAACTATATATGTGTTGACATCGAATTTCAGCCATAGAATTCCAAGTCTGAGATCTAGGACCACATTAAGGGCACAGCATGTTTGACTTCAAATGTTACAGTTTATATCATGATCTATAGCTTCACAATTTTTTATCGTTAGGGCAAACTATCTAAGCTCTGAACCATACCTTATGGAGACTACTGCACGACCGCACCTAAGCCGAACAGCTTTGCAATTTGAGCAAAGAAAAAAATATACATACCAGTTTTAACACAATACTTCAGAGTCTCTCGGCAATCACTGAGAATTTCCTCTAGGTTCTGCGGTTCTTTATCAATGTGTAAACAATGGTCCATTATCTCTTTCAGCTGATGCGGATGATGGAAATCTAGGACTTTTGTAGTTCTGTTATATTCCGAATGGATGTAGTGTTGTAGTAATTTAACAAGTTGATTCAAAAATGAATTTCTTAATTTGCCATCTTTGTCTGCTAGCATATCTGATAAAATCATTTAACACTAGATAGTAGATATAATTTGACAGGTTAATTACTTATTACTCATTAAGACACCAAACTTTTGTTTCACAAATTATTTTAAGACAGTATTAGTCGATGAATTGAGCTTCACGAACACTTCTACAAGAGAGTTTAGCACATACTATCACTGCAAATATCGAGTTAATTTATAGTTGGGTTCCCCACTACAAGTTAGTTACAGACATAAGCATTCTAAAATAGTAAAGAATTATCTCTACGTAAACTTAATGGAATCGTACAACAAGTCTACAAACGGTCATACAAATGGCCAAAGCTCTCGAGAAGTTATCTTTGAACAATAAAAAAGGTTAGAGGTGTTTTACCTTGAAGCTGTCCTAGAAGTTGTTATAAGCGTGAAAGTGGTAAAAAATGGTCACATCTCTTAGCTAACTAAGAATAGTTCTAAAAGTGGTCATACGGTAGAGTAGTTCTAAACGTTGTCATTCAACAGAAAAGTTCTGAAAATGGTCATACGGTAGAGCAGTTCTGTACTTTTAAGGGTCATGAAGAGTAAGAACAGAAAGGGGCTATTTCTGTGAAGATCGCATATGGCAAATATTGTTAAAAATTAATTTAATTTCACCCTACCTTAGACAAAGAATTGTCAATCTAATATTAAAATTCATTAAGGATAGCGGTTGTCTTCGAGCATTATTTTCTGATCATACTTATTTTATCTATTAAATCTTATACAAGAGTAATATCCCTTCCCGAGACGGGATACCCGAAATACAGAGTTTGTTACAAGAAAAAAAAAATATAACAATGTCCATCTTTTAAACACAGTAAAGTTTCAGACGTTTGCAAGTTCTTTCATACTCAGTCGCTACGAATATACTAAATGAACTTCAGTGTTATATATGTTTTAGTTAATCAGGAAAAACGCTTTTCCGGAGTTTTGTCTGTATTCTGTATTGATAAAATAAAGTGTAAGTTTGGACATTTCGCGGTTAACCACTGAACAAAAATTAAGAGGAAAAAAAATTGTGATAGTGTGTAATAATGAAAAAAACCTAATAAACTGACACAACTTGAAATGTGGCACTTCAGAGATATATTACATCAAATACGTTCATGTTTCAAAAAAAAATATATAAAATAAATAAATAAATCACAAAAAAAAAAAAAAAAAATAATAAAAAGAAAAAAAAGCACCATCAAACCAATACAAAACAAACAAAAACAAAAACTCAAATTTCAGTCCGCTCAAGTCGACTGGAATCGAAATTGTCATTTCATTTGACTAAAACGCAAAAACTCGGAAAGTCCATAACAAATTTTGTCACCATGCGCTTTATGACAGTTTCGGAGCACCGACAAAATTTTATAAAAATCTTTCTTATCCGTTTTGTTATTCAAAGATGCATATGATGAGTTTACAAAACATATGATATAATAGAGTAGTGATGTAAGTGAGAACCGAGAGATCAGTAAAAAAAAAAGAAAATTCCAAAGACATCGACAACATCTGAAACACAAAAGCCACAAAGACATCACACAATTCTAACACCGTAAAGATTAAATAACAAACACACATACAGATGAACAACACAGTCCAAAATTAACGCAAAATCATGGGTCAGATCAGGTGCACCGGTAGAGAAAACATCTCTTGATTTTTATGAGACTCCCGCCGTGTTAAACATGTCAAATTCGGAAGTAAAGTAGATTCTAGAAAAGTAAATAACAATCCTCAGCTATTAAAGAGTAAGATCTGCTGTCATTTTGGAAACAGATATCCCATAGCAGTCCACAAAATCGTAATGTAAACCGTAAAACTATTGCATAACATAATAGACCATCTCTATTATATGTCATCTTCATTTATAGTGTAATGGCAGCATCATAATACAATCACACAATAAACGTCCTTAAAGGTAACAACATACAAGAGACAGGCTGACTTATCAACAACGTTTAAAAAGCTTTAAGTGACAGAAAAAACTTAGTATTTAAAATATGGAAATATTATAATTCTTTCAAAATATCAGTTGATGTCCAACCAACACCCAAGTGCTTGTGGTCTTCGATTTTCTTTATTTATGAGGACAAAACACCAATGTTCATTGCTTTTTTGGTTGTTTTTTGAGTTTTTATTTATTCATTGTTTTATTAGCACTTGGTCGAATCCTTTGCTGACAAGCTATTAGTTCACAAATGTATCGCAAGCACAGGACGTCTAGTACTTCTACGCTTGCCTGAAAGTTATCATATGAAAACAAAAAGTATCTAAAGTAAAAACAAAAACAAAAACAAAAAAATCCAAAGATTATCAATGACCAATTTACAAAATAAGCTCTCTCGTGGTACATTTTTGACATCAATTTATGGTCACTGAAAAGAGTTATTTGATATCCAACAGCTTTTTGGAAGCTTTGATTTTTAGTCTTTGATTTTTTTACCCGCGCTGAAGAGACAAAAACTGTCGAAATGGACATCTGTAAACTAAACCTTACTGTAGTTTGGATTTTTTCAAATTGTAATATAAATATTACCAACCTCTCGCGAAATATTTTTCAAAGTCTGCCCAGTTAGTATTTATCTCTTGACTATGAGATCTTTTCATGGCTCCACTGTTATCTTCTTGTCTTTGTCTTGGTTCTTCATCCTCCATTGTCGCGCTCAAAATTTTTCCCTTTAATTTTTGCCAAAGATCAGAAGCCATCATCTACAATGTTATAGATATGTTACTTGCTACATGTCGTTATTATTTGGAAGTGCCTTTAAGTTGTTTTTATATATATATACACATTTTAAATTCTAGTTCATAAACATATCGAAGTTATTCAGGAAGGATATTGTTGTTTTCCACCCGTTTGTCTGCATGTTCTGCTGACGTGTATTGTTTGCATAAATACGTCGTTGTTTTTTTTTATTATTATGTATGTCATGAACTTTATTAGGTAAATTCATCAATAAGATGCATAATATGATAATTATACAATTTATTGAAAATATATCAATGTTTCTTAAAGGTATCAAAATAAGGTGTGGGAAAAGAATCAACGAGTATAGCGAGTTGTGAAAATGTTGGGTTATTTTTAAAATTCGGTGCAAAAAGTTTGGGTTAGTTACAGATTTTTTTCCAAAAATGTGATATTTAAAACTTTCTTTGAGATAGATGTGGGAGCAAAAAATTTAGTATCGACCGAGTACGGAACTTTTGAGTCGTGTTTGACACCGGACAAAATCTTTTTTGATACGAAAAAAGTCAGTACCTCAATACATCGAGTGAGAATCACTAAATAATCAACACTGTTCAGCAAAGGATGAATCATACAAAAGTATACTTGTGGATCTCATTGTCAATTGTTTTTCGTCAATTTAAATTGCCATGTAGGGAAAATTAAAAGTACACTTCAATTTAGAAAATAGAACAACTGATTCAAACAAGAAGTACATTGAGACTCACGTAGTCAAGATGTTAGATCTTTTTATAGACAATGATTTAGTCGAATTCGGAAGTCGCGTTTTTTAACAGACAATAAGGATTCCTAAGGGAACTATGTGCTAACTATGTGACACTGTTATGTTACCTTTTCTTTTACTCATACGAGGCCAAGTTTTAACAGAGGCTAACATAAATAAAGCAAAAATATTTAGTCCAGTCCTTTAATTCAGCTTCCGCTCAAAGACGGTGATCTTTCCTTCTCTTAAAAATCCAAATTTATGGAGTACAAGTATCTACATCAGATATATTTACCAGCCCAGTAGTTAGTACTTCGGTGCTGACCCGAAAGTGTACATTGAGTTTACATTTCACAGTTGATTCGCTACTGTCGAGCATTTACTCTGTAGTGATTTTTCAAATAGAGCAATAAAGCACTGTCTAAAAAGCTGTTTAGTCAGGGAGTTGTTCAGCCTTGTTAATTTCACCCCTCAAGAAATTCTACGGCCATTATATAACATTATTGAAAGATAAGACGTGTCAGTGTCCCTTATGAAATCCAATATTTTCAACTAGATTCACGTCTCTCCGGATTTGACTATACCGATTTTGAATTTTTCCTCGATTGCCTCAATGATAGTGCAAAGGGTGCTGTTAACACACAGCAGGACATCTTTTACAATTCCGAAGCACCTGATGTCACTCTCAGTTTCATGGGAGTTCACACTGTGAGTGCTTAGGTTTTCAAAGTTTGTTTTATTAGATTTTCCTTCAAGAAAACTTCATATTGCTGTCAAAATTGAAATTATCCAGATCTTCAGATAATACTTTTGCGTCAAAATTGTTTATTTACTTGACGATGTCATTTCGAATGTAACTTTTAACATGTATTTATGAGGACAATGTACTTATTTGAAGATCATAAAAGACGGGAATGAAAAGAACACATGAATATATTTCTGCGGAATGATCAATGATGTAAACTGGTCGCACATAAATACACAAAACTTAGTAATGTAACATATCATGACAACATCACCTATACCACATTCGTATCATAATATCAACTGTACGTAATATCCAAAAAATGTGTCTTGTGTAACAGCGTCCAGGTGTTTTATGATTTGGTTTTAAAAAAAAACTCCAATACACGGCATAACAATTATGTATTTCCCAATTATGATTTTCAAAATATTTTAACAATTGGAAAACTACTGCATAGTTATTGGCTGATTCTTACGCAAATATGACATGACAGGGGTATTTTTGATAATGAATTTGTTGTATAATATAACTCATATCTTCCATCTTCCTGACCTCGTCATCAGCAATACTTTCCGTTTGAAACCAAAATGTATTAGAATTCTTGAAAATGGTTAAAAAATTGTGTTAAACGCGTATGAACTGACAGTGTTTCACGTGTATAAGGTGTAAACATAGTTAAGAAATGTATATTGTACGGACTTTGGCTGATATTTGTGACTCCCAGGATGGACTACTATCGATAAGAATTATCTGAACATATCAAAAAAGTTCAGTGTAAAACATCGTCTTATAAATGTAACCATGCAAAACAGTGATAAACTTATTTCTATTTTAAATGAAAAAAGCAGGTACAGTAGGGTGCAGACATAACTGCTCGCCAAGTCAACTTGAACCAGGCTATAAGTTAACTTAGGACCGTTTTCAAGTTAACTTAGACCAGTCATAGAGCAGTCATAACAATACAAAAATACCAAAGTTGCATCATGAACAGTAAAATTTTGTTATGCTGTACACGTGTTTCAAGGAGTAACCTCTCATCAGCAGCATTAGAATCAAACAATATGGAAAGTAATAATCCAAAATATAGTCAGAAAACAAATCTAAGTTAACTTTATAACTGTTTTACAGCCCTGACTGCTCTGACCTGTTCTGGTCATAGAATCCTGACTGCTTTGACCTGTTCTGGTCGTAGAGCCCTGACTGTTCTGACCTGTTCTGGTCATAGAGCCCTGACCGCTCTACCCTGTCATAGAATCCTGACTAGACCTGACCTGTCATAGAGCCCTAACTGCTTTAATGTTACAGCGATGGAAACGTTCAACATTCCCAATTTTGTGCTCATCGTGTGCATCGTGTGCACTCATCGTGTAAAGCGTGTGCGTGTATCGTGTAACGTTCTTCGTTCATTGCGTGTATCGTGTATCGTGCATGTGTTTACTCCTTCCATTCAAATATCCACCTTTAATAGTACATCGGCAAACGAATACCGAAGCAAGAACGAGGAAAGGGGAAATTCTAAAATCATAATTCCAAAATCACGGCAATAGATGTATTTGCCCCGTATCTTTGCCTAGAAAAATTATTGATTTTTATGAAAATTTCCAACAATTAAATTATTTATTTTCACGACAAGTACGTTTAAAATACTTATTATTTTTTTCTCTTGGACCTGGGACTAATATAAGTCCCAGCTGGGACCATGATTAAATTATTTATTTACAAAATCGCCCAATCTCCACCCCTGAAAATCAACTGGTCGTCCCCTCATTTCTATTTTTTGATGAAAATTGTTGCAACCGCAACTTAAAAACTTTATAAATATTAACATATAAACATACAGAGTATCACATGATTTGGGCTTATATACTATTCATGGCTACATGACCGATTTTTGTCCCCCCCCCAAAAAAAAAGAAAAAAAGAAAAAAAATCTTATATATTTTAGGTTTAATTCTGGCAAGCTGCAATATTACGGGTATCGATATAATGAGGAAAATCTGCTTTTTGTTATATATTTTAGGTAAATTACAGCAAGTTGAAGTATTGCGGGCATCGATATAGTATCGAATGAAAATAAAAAATCTGCCTTTTGTTATATATTTAAGGTTAAATTACGGCAAGTTGAAATATTACGGGCATCGAGATATGATATCGAATGAAGAAAATCTGCTTTTTCTTATATATTTAAGGTTAAATTACAACAAGTTGAAGTATTACGGGCATCAATATCATATCGAATGAGGGTGGAATATTATTTTATGTAAATTACAGCAATTTGAAATATTGCGGGCATCGATGTAATAACGAATGAAGAAAATCTGCCTTTTCTTATATATTTTAGGCTTAATTACAGCAAGTTGAAGTACAGCGGGCATCGATATAATATGGAATGAAGACAATCTGCTTTTTCTTATATATTTTAGGTTAAATTACAGCAAGTTGATGCATTACAGGCATCGATATAATATCGAATGAAGAAAATCTTCCTTTTCTTATATATTTTAGGTTAAATTACATTAGGTTGAAGTATGACAAGCATCGATAAAATATCTAATGAAGAAAATCTGCCTTTTCATATATATTTTAGGTTGAGTTACAGCAAATCGAAGTATTATGGACATCGATATAATATCGAATGAAAAAAAAATCTTCCTTCTCTTATATATTTTGGTTAAATTACAGCAAGTTGATCGAAGTATTACGGGCATTGATATAATATCGATTGAACAAATCTGCCTTTTCTTATATATTTTTGGTTAAATTACAACAAGTTGAAGAATTGCTGGCATCGATAGAATATCGAAAGAAGAAAGTCTGCCTTTTGCTATATATTTTAGGTTAATTTACAGCAAGTAGAAATATTGCTGGCATCGATATAATATCGAATAAAGAAAATCTGCTTTTTCTTAAATAATTTAGGTTAAATTACAGCAAGTTGCCAAGTTGAAGTATTGTGAGCATCGATATATTACCAAATGAAGAAAATCTGCTTTTTCTTATATTATAGGTTAAATTACAGAAAGTTGGAGTAATTGCGGGCATCGATATAATATCGAATAAAGAAAATCTGCCTTTTATTATATATTTAAGGTAAAATTACAACAAGTTGCAGTACTGTGGGCAAATGAAGAAGGTCTGCCCTTTCTTATATATTTTAGTTAAATTAATTACACCAAGTTTCAGTATTGTGAGCGCATCATTATAACGTGGAAATGAAATACAGTATGAACTTCTTCTGATATTTGATGTTTGTGGCTGTTTGAAGCATATTTTATTTACTACAGGGCTGATTTGTATTCAGTTTTATTTATTTATTTATCTATTTTACAAAATGACGGGACTTTACAGTATTAAAATTTTCGAATACATAAACGAGGCTCTTTGCTGATAGTACTAATATGGTTACGGCAAAATTGAAGAAAATTGCACTTAACGTGTGAAAAATGTGTGCCTTCGTCGTGTGAATCGTGTGCGTGTGTTAGGGAATGTGGGACGTATCCATCACTGTATTAAATTTTGAGTATTTACAGTACTGTATTATTTTAGAGCTATACGACTAATCAGAGCAATCAGGAAGCTATGACCGGTTACAGCGGTCAGGGCTCTATGACTGGTCAGAGCAGCCAGGGTTCTACGACAAGTCAGAGCAATCAGAATTCTTTGACAGGTTAGAGCAGTCAGGGCTCTATGAAAGCATGGTCATAGCAGTCTGGACTCTATGACTGGTTAGAGCAGTCAGGGCTCTATGAAAGCATGGTCATAGCAGTCTGGATTCTATGACTGGTTAGAGCAGTCAGGATTCTCTGACTGCTCCAAGTTAACATCAAGTTAACGTAGGACTTTCCTCATGACTGCTCCCGAAGTTAACTTGGACGAGAGGTTATGTCTGCACCCTACTGTATATATTGACGATACCCTTACTATTTATACCAGTTTTTAGATTATGTAGACATTATTTAATAGGAACAAATCAAATTTTAACATGCTATGTTTGTCTGTGTGTAACTCAATAATAGAATGTATGTTTTAATGTCATTGCCCCCTGAGGGTCCTTGATTGGCCTAGTAAAAAATTTTAATTCGAATTTGAATAAAGCTAACAATGATTCGAACTACTGCCCTTTTCTGGATCTAACTACCATTATTGACTCTGGCAAAATCAAATTAAAATATATGATAAAAAGGATGATTTTGATTTTACTAGTACTAATTTCCCTTTTCGTGACGGCAACATTCCTCTAGCCCAAATCTACTATCTTACGGGGTGTATATTTCTCAACTGGTACGATTCGCACGAGTTTGTTCTACTTTTGACGATTTTATTGAACGTAACCTTACTATCACAGCCAAACTTTTACAACAAGGTTGCAGATATCACAAGTTGTTGAGTTTTATAATAGATATGAACAATTGATATCTAAATATGGCGTTACTCGTAATCAGCCTATTACTTAAGGCATTTCTAATCCTCGTTTTCATGGAAATGATGTTAAAAATGCCAGAAATTGATTAAAAATCCAGAAAAGCTGGGACGTTAGTTACAGTCTTTATGTAATAGGGGATATCGACAAGATATTTTGCTTGCATCCGTTAAATTAGCTTTGAGGCCTAGTGACCTGAAAATTTTGCACACATACTTGCCTCTCACTGTTATTGCCGATGTCTACTGAAATTTATGATGATTCCTGACCAATTTTTTTTTAAGTTGATTTTTCTTCCGTATTGCAACAGTGTTCTTTCAGCAGACTAGGGTCCTTGAGCTAGCCGGTAGTTTAGCGGCGAGTAAGCCTTGACTCATCTTTCTAAAGTACGTATTGTCTTTTTCTTTCCTTTCAAGGTTGTGGTCATGGAGTAAGTAGTCTACTCGTGTTATATTTTATTCGTATGTTTTTTTTCTACTATAGGGAAACGGGACAGGTAAAGGGGAGGTTTTGGAACCCATGAACCAGTTTAACATTACAGCTGGCGTTTGCTAGTGCAGGTACAAAGTCGGCTGTCCAGAGCTCCTATCGTTGTCAAGGTTGTCTTTTGTCTTACACGTGTTTTCCCTGTGTGGTTACCTGGCAGATTGTGGCATTTCAGCCATTGTAGATGTTTCCTGTTATCCATTTTTTTTTACATGTGCACAGTTTATCAACAACATTACCCCCCCCCTTTCTCTCTCTATGTAAAATGTCATTTTCTTTGAAACTTTTATATTTTCTGTGATAAATAACATTCTTTTTACAACTCAACAGGGAAACCGAATAGCAGTACTCTTTACTTTGATTATTTCTGCGTCTTTCACTTGTCTAAAGTTATTGATTTTTTGCGTTTTCGTTTTGGTCATGTCTTTGGACTTAGATATATGTAATGTCCTTAGTTCCATCGTTATTCTAGTGTCGTTGTTTAATTAATACTTTGTTTTAGGGGGTGTAAATTTCTGTCAGTAGATTAGGGATCCAGAAGTCCAGGTTTCGGGTATCCGATGCACTCATTCTCGTCTCCAATAACACAAGAGTTCCTATTGGGAAAACCCTAAATCGGCTGTGATACAAGAAATTATTCGGGGCACTGTTACTGTTAAAGCATCATGTACGGCTTTCTCATCGCGTGCGGCTTTCTATCCTTGGTACTACTTGTCATACGCGTCATACTTTTAATCAAAATTGTGTACATGTGTAAATTCTGGCAATAAACAATATGTTATCTACGGTAAAATAATGAATAAAAAAAAGTAATTTGATTTTAAATACGTGTAGTTTTTATTTCTTCCGTAAATTTACCCATAAAAGAAATATAAGAAGTTTTGTTTTGGTACAGACTAAATGTGTAAAGCTCTACCTGAAAGGCTTACTCAATATTCGCCGTGATAAACAAATTGTCTTTAGAGATTACTCGTACAGCATAACTAAAATGACCGCTTATTTTCACCTTGGGTATTTTTTACACAGTTAAACTGTATTTTCGAAGACACGGTGAAAATACTCTGCCTCCTTACTCAAAAAAACCATATATGTCTATTATATTTTGACTTCATAGCCGTTTTATTGCATAGCCGAAATCGGAGAGGATTAATTTTGTGCGTTTTTATCACAAGACGTGTGGCATTTTCCTACTTTCCTACATGTAATTAAGCACACTCTTTTGTGATTGCAATCCACAAATAACATTTCCTTTTATAATGCAAGTTATTAAAAACGAATAAAATTTCATTTTCAACAGCTCTACTATTATAAAAATAAGTTGTCATTGAAATATATAATGTCAGTTTTGCGTGTGCGTTCTTGAATATATATGTTTTATATTTTCTGTACAAAAGTGATCAATGAAACGGATGTTATTTCATTTATCATATTGTTATTGTTGTTGGATATGCTGCATGAATATTATATTTTTGTTACATTTCTTAAAGAATCCCTTCTTGATATACATATAGCTATTTACAAAAAACCAACTTTATTGGGAGGTTCTATGTTATTTTATTTTTTTTTTATTTGACTCATTGTATTGTCTATATTTTTGTACAAAGATTAAGGCAAAATATACCTTTTGTTTTTTTTCATTTTTTTTACAATTCAAGTTACTTTTTAAATAAATTTAATTATAATTACGTATATGAATTAAATGAAGGCATGAAAAAATGTAACAACTTACAAGTATGCGATGTATATCAGTTTCTCTTATTTTTTCGTATTTAATTTTTGCTTCCGACATGTGGCACCTCGATATACCTTGCATATTGATTTTATATGCAAAACAACTGTTACATGTTTCTTTTTCAGTATAAGGCACCAACTATTTCATTTCTAAGGGATTAGAAGGGATTGGGATGTTAACCTCTGCCAGCATTATTTTTCAAACTGACAAAAAACTAACTAGAAGTGAGTTTTTGGTACAAATAATAATGTGTCCCCAGCACGTTATGTTCTTTGAGAGATAAAACACAGGTAAGTTTTTTGTTGCCAACGGGGGGTCAATCATTCCAGGTAGACGATATGACAACTAAGCATGATGGTCAACAATCCTGTGAAGTTTGGTTGAAATCCCTTGAAAGGTGTAGGAGAATAAGCATCAACAAATTTAATTTAGCATAATTCTAAATCGAAAGGGGACATAACTCCAACAAAAATTGGTCCATCAATCCGAAGAGACAATATGCACAACTAGCTATGATGGTCAACAATCCTGTAAAGTTCAGTTAGAATCCGATGACAGATGTAGAATTGGCTACCTTAAACTTAATTTTGCAAAATTGTAAGTCAAAGAGGGGCATAACTCCCACGAAATTTAACTGATCAATCCGAAAAGAGGATATGTTCTTTGAGAGATAAAACACAGGTAAGTTTTATGTTGCCAACGGGGGCCAATCATTCCAGCTAGACGATATGACAACTAAG
>MJUU01041432.1:1513-17345 GCA_002080025.1 Modiolus philippinarum
ATATCCTGTTATCTATTAACCAAAAAATCCCCTTAAAATTCTTGTCAGTAAAATTAAATTATCGGACTATTTCTTGGTACATATATAATAATAACCGATGACTTCTTGGGATCACTTACAAAAAACAGCAGTTGTCTCCCATTTTCTTGACCAGTCATTTCTTCATTACAATATTAAATAATACAAAAACATTACCTCTGGTTATTTTACCAGAATTGTATAACCTGGTTAGAATTAGAATTTTTTCAATGAAATCCCAACTAAACAATAGAGTACTGGTCTACCAACCCTTCTACAGACCATGTACCTAGAAAGATTTCCTTTAAAAAATCCCCCCTTTTTTTAGGGAGAAATAATCAGATATCTAATTATATATTTACCACAAAAGCCCCCTAAAATTCTAAGTAAAATATAGGACTTTCTGATACATTGTACATATATAATATTAAATAATAATTGACAACTCTTCAGGTAGTAATGCCAATTTTGGTCATCAGATTATCTTTAAAACTGCAGGACATGGCAATTCTGCTGAACATTTTTGTAAATATTTTTCAAAAATCTTCAATAAATTAGAACAAAAAGTACCCCAAAAATTACAAATTTTACTGAAAAAGTGCAATAATAGGATAGATGCACCTCATCCAGCTGATCATTTTTACTCTGACAAATTCTTGATATTAGTAATACTTTATGACTAATTTGCAAAAAAAAAAATAGCAATTTACCTCATGTTCTATTTATAGTAACTGTGGCCATTTTTGCCACCTGATTGAATCAAAAGGAGGATTCTTTGAAGAGGACTCGACAATGATCATTGTCATAGTTGCAAGCATTTGGCATGAAGCTTCCAAGGAGATGTTTGGAAAATTTGACAGACGGATGACAGGGACCAGGTGACCTTCATGTTAACACCACTTTTCTGTAGGGGACCACTTAACAACTATAATGATATAGTTTGGTTGTTATCGGTTTTTCAGTTTTAGAGATCTTTTCAAGGATTCCCACAGGGTCCAATGTTAAACTGCCATCTTGGAAAAAGGGCAAACCAAAAAACAGGGTACTACCAAAATCTTTGGCAAGTTTGGTTACATTTCATTGGGGACCATCTAAGGACAGTTGGATAGGTTTGGTTAAAAAAAGCCCAGTAGTTTCAAGAGAAGATCTTAAAATGAAAAGTTCATGCTGGATGGACGACAGACAAAGTGATGGTAAAAGCTCACTCTGGCTATTACCTGAAAACATTCCTTTATTGGGTGACCAATTGAAAACTCTTGTGGCTAAATTTGATTTCAATTGGCTTCATCGTTTTAGAGGAGATCTTTGAAAGCATTCTCATATGACACTTGCAGGCACCTTGGATAAAGTGCAAACCAGAAAAATACTCTCTTTTTTGCATAGGACCACCAACAACAATTAGGGTCAAGTTTTGTGCCAAATGGACAAGCACTTTCAGAGAAGATCTTCACATGTGAATTTTAACAGGTTCCAGTGTTAAAACTATATATCCCACTGGCCGCAATCTTAGATAAGGTGCAAAACTGAAAAACACCTTTTCTGCAGGAGACCACCTAAGAAACTATTGTGGCCAAGTTTGGTTGCAATTGGCTTTGCAGTTTCAAAGGGAAATATCTTTAAAAAATATTCCACTATGTTCTCTCTCTGTGGCAATCTTGGACAAAGGGAAACCTGGAAAACACCTTTTTTGAAATGGACAACCAAAACATTGTTTTTGCCAAGTTTGGTTACAACTGACATAGCAGTTTCAGAGGAGAATGTATTTTCCCAAAGGGTCAAATAATACACTTTGTTCCAAGCTAGTGGTCATCTTGGATATAGCAGGGAAACCTTTTTTCTAGGTACACACCTAAGGTTTGTTGTGACAAATTTAGTTCCAGTTGGCAAAGTATTTCATAAGAGATCTCTGAATGAAAAGATGGATAACCAACACAAAGTGATGGCAGCCCTCACCCTGACTATAGCCATGTGAGTGAAAAATGAAAATTTTAAGTATCTGTTGATTAAAATTATATATAGAAAGCAGCCACAGCCTGCTAATCTCACCTTGTTGCACAGCATTGTTAAATGTTAAACATGTCAGTAAACAGGAATAGACTATAATCATTCTTTTTAACAGATTCAGTCATGCATAAAATGTAGTTCACATACTGTATCCAAAGCATTCACTGCAGCTGTCATCATAAAATGCATCATGCATACCAATATGGTTGATGTGGGACATGTCAGTTAGCAGGAATTGACTTAAAACCATTCTTCCTAACTAAACAGATGCCGAAACAGACGCAGGAGGTATCACCTAAGCTAAGCCCCCTCACCGTGTGGGGTGAGCTAAAAAGGGCTTCATTTATGTTGGAAGACTGATTAAACCAGTGGTGAATAAATAGTGCAAAATTTGATTAAAAATATTAAGAAGCCTCATGATACTACTAGCACTGCATGATCTTGTATTGGGAGTACAATATTTCAAATAATATGACACTGTCAATATGCTGTCATACTTTTATAAACACATCATGTAGCCACATTTGGTCATTTCATTTAACCAGAGGCTCCCAGGAGCCTGTAATCACTCACCTGGCAAACTATTGCAGGCGAGAATATTTTTTTATGAATTTCTCATAGGGTCATATGCTAAACTAAGTTCGGCTTTGGTGGCCATCTTCATTAGTGGGTTGGGTCATTTGATATTATTCTGAAAGAGGATCACCTAAGGACCACACGATCAAAGTTTTGTTCCATTTGAGCAAGTCATTCCAGAGGATAAGATTTTTGATTGAATTTCCTATAGGGTCCCATCGTNTTGAGCATTCTGACAAAATCTTATTCCATTGGTGTTATTTTGTCACATTCATTATTTGATAAACATTCCTCGTGTTAAACCTATGAAAAATGCAGAGGAGTTCAGTTTCCTGCCATTTTTTCAAAAACTAGTATCCCAGTTATTTCATCGGTAACCTATTAATTATTTTGGCTTAAATTACTTCTTTTACAATTTTCTAGCAAAAAATCACATTTAATAGGAATCCTTGTTATTTTAAAACTGACCAGCGAACATCCTTAAGTCCCGCTGCGCCAGTACATACGTCCTCACTGCACAAAGCAACTGCTGCAGCTATCAAACCAAATACCTGTCTAACTCTATAAACTATCAGACCCCTAACACATCCACGATTACAAATTCCACATCCACAACTATGCCATCCATCACAAAAGGCAACACTATTAGTATGTTAGATAGAGATGGTTAGTAGAAATGAAATGGACTTCCTGGAATAAAGATAATCTAATAGTTTACCCAAATTACGAATAATTTTATTGATTTTTCTAGCATTCATCAGACTCCATCCATTAAGAAAAATCTTTCCCAACAAAAATTATTTCAAAATCATGCAAAATTCCCCCCAAATTAAAATTTATCCTTAAATTTAGGTTCCAAATGGCTAGATTTTGGCATTAAAATTTCTAAATAATCCTTAACCATTTTTTTTTTAAAGTACCTAGGTAAACCATATAATCTGGCAAAAGTTTGCCATTTTAGCTCTTTCTCAAATCAATTGTACATCATAATCACCACTGGTAAGAATAAGTCAGTTTCTTGTGGAAATGAAAATTTGATGACTTGCCCTGTATTGCCCACCTGAAAAATGGAATTTCACATAAGGTCTAATGTTAAACTA
The DNA here is from genome assembly GCA_002080025.1 of Modiolus philippinarum. Lineage (NCBI taxonomy): Eukaryota > Metazoa > Mollusca > Bivalvia > Mytilida > Modiolidae > Modiolus > Modiolus philippinarum. The sequence goes on from MJUU01041432.1 coordinate 5,212, forward strand.
CATTTCCTGCTGGTGGACATCTTATGATTTGATTCAGAGACTAAAATATGTAAATATGTTTCCTTAGGGTACAAGGTTAAAAAATGTTCCCAACTGGAGGCCATCTTAAATGAGATGTGGACCTGACTATTTTTAAAGGGATCATCCAAGGATCATTTACCAAAAAGTTTGGTAGTAATCGGACAAGAATTCACCAGTTAGAACTTAAAAACTTAAAATGTGTTTTCTATAGGGTACAATGTTAAACCATGTTCATTGCTGGCGACCATCTTCAAAATAGTACCGACTTGCTAGACACCTTTCATGGAAGACACCACCTAAAGATCACTGCATCTTTCTTGAGTTCGAAGTGGACTAGTAGTTTCTGAGATCAGAATCTTTTGATATTGTTTTTTCAGTGTCAAATGTTATGTTCCCTACTCGCAGCCATCTTGAATAAGGTGTAAACCTACCAGACAACTTTCCAGAAGGAAACAGTAAGACTGGACTAAGAGTTTAAGAGAAGATCTTTGTGTTTTCCATAGGGTCTAATGCTAAACTATGTTTTCTGCTAGCAGCCAACTTGGTGAGGTATGGACCTTACAGATACCCTTCAGAAGTGACAGAAGAGACCATCTAAGGATCATTGTGACTAAGTTTGAAACTTATTGGAAAAGTAGTTTCAGAGTTGACCTCTGAACATGTTTTTGTAAGGGTCCAATGTATTCCACTGGATGCTATCTTGGATGAGATGTGACATGCCAGAAAAATTTTTAAGGGGATCATTAAAGGTTCAAATCAAACAGACAAAATGATTAAAATTTCATATAAATCCATGTCAATGGTTAAGTTTCAGATAAATCCAGCTACCAAAATGATGGTTTCATATAAATCCAGCAAACAAAATGATTGAATTTTAACAAATCAAACAGACAAAATGATTCAAGTTTAATATGCAATCAAAAAAATTGTTAGTTTAATCAATGTAAATTCAACAACCAAAATGGATTTGGCCTTCTTTTTCAAAATTTTGGTAATTAGTACTTCTTTTTTTTACAACTTTTGGATTATAGCTGTCCATATTATTTGATTTTAATGCTGCTGATGAGAGGTTACTCCTTGAAACACTTGTACAGTATATCAAATTCATATAAATCAAGACAAAATTATTTAAATTCCTCATAAATCCAACCAACAAAATGACTAGATTTATATAAATCCAACTGACAAAATGGTAAAAGTTTCACATAAATCAAACAGACAAAATAAATAAAAAATTCATATAAATCCAGCCAACAAAATTATTAAAAGTTCAATATAAATCTAATCAACAAAATGATTCGTTTCACATAAATCTAGCAGACAAAATAATTAAAGTTTCATATAAATCCAACCAACAGAATGATTAGTTTCACATAAATCAAACAGACAATATGATTAGTTTCATATAAATCCAACCCAAAAAGCAATTAAAGTTTCAAATAAATCAAACAAACAAAATGATTAATTTTATATGAATTCAACCAACAATACGATCGAAGTTTCATATAAATCCAACCAAAAAAATGATTAAAGTTTCACAAAAATCCAACAGACAAAATGTTTGGTGTAATTATAAATACAACCAACAAAGTGATTATTAAAGTTTGAAATAAATCCAACCAACAAAAGGAATAGTTCAAAATATATGCATCCAAAAAAATGACTAATTTTAACATAAATCCAACCAACAAAATGATTCAAGTTTCATTTAAATCAAACAAAAAAAGGATTTAAGTTTCATTTAAATCCAATCAACAAAATAATTTAAGTTTCATTTAAATCCAACCGACAAAATAATTAAAGTTTCATATAAAATCACTGACAAAATGAGACAAGATAATAAAAGTTCAGATTATCCCAACAGACAAATATAATTAAAATTTCATATAAATCCAGCTACCAAACAAGAGACTCGGGGCTGATCCTGAAACGCTCATCTGAAAAATACTTTTAATCCATGTCAATGCCGATGACACAATATTTTATTTTTCTTAAAGGTTTTAATGTTAAGCTAAATATTGGAAAAATTTGCTCCATTGGTTTCAGAAGAGTTGATCAAAATATGATTTTTCCACTTCTTCAAATGTTAAACTATGTTCCCAGGTGGTAGCCAAGTTTTTGTCAGATTTGGCTGACATGAGCAATCCTAGTAAAGGACCTTTCATTCATCATTCATTCCTGAAAATTTTGGTTCAATTTGCTTCAGTGGTTTCAAAGAAGATGATCAAAATGATTTTTTCATAGAGTCCAGAGCTGGTTGCCATATCTGAACAAAATGGTATGGCATAGCAAAAACAGAGGTACCCTATGTAACAGGCATTATACACAACAAACCATTTATTCTTCGTAAAATGACATTAGTACCACCATTGTTTTTCACATCATTTTCAATTCATATACAGGTATAACATCAGAATCCTATATCTGAAAAATACATTAAAACAAGTGAATGCATAAATATGACATGTGCCATGTTTTTCACTATAACAAAATGTTCATTGGTTGACCCAATTTTTCTCAAATTTTGTTGATATTGTCTCAGTGTCATTTGTTCCATATCTCTTCCTTTTGTTTAGATAAGTGTATTTCAACCATGTATCTGAACATACATTAAAACCCCATATCAAATTGGCCCAAGTTTCATAGCAATCCATACAACATATGGTAAAAGTTTCATATAATCAAACAAAAAAATTTTAAAGTTTCATATAAACCCAACAAACAAAATGATAAAGTTTCATATAAATCCAACCAATGAAATGAGAAAGTTTCAAATAAATCCAACCTTCAGAATGATTAAAGTTTCATATAAATCCAACCAACAAAATGATAAAGTTTCATATAAATCCAACCAACAAAATGATAAAGTTTCATATAAATTCAACCCACAACATGATAAATTTCATATACATCCAACAACAAAACTATTTAAGTTTCATATAAATTCAACAAACAAAATGATAGTTTCATATAAATCACTCAAAATGATTACAGTTTCACATATATCCAATCAACAAAATAATTAGTCTCATATAACTATCACCAACAAAATGATCAAATTTTCATATGGATCCAACCAACAAAATTATTAAAGTTTCATATAAATCCAACCAAAAAATTGAAGTTCCACGTAAATCCAACAGACAAAATAATTAGTTTCATATAAATCCAGCCAACAAACTAGAGGCTCAGAGACTGAGCCTGAGATGCTCACTTGACAAAATACTTGTAAGCCATGTCTATGCTGGTGACAAAAACTGATATTTTTTCCTGAAGGGTCTAATGTTAAAGTTTGGTTAAATTTGCTTCAGTGGTTTCAGAATAGAAGGTCAAAATATGATTATTCTGTAACATCAAAATGTTAAAATATGTTCCGAGCTGATGGCCAAGTTTTTTATCAGATTTGGCTGAAATGAGTAATTCTTGTAAAGTATCTTCCATGCATCATTCCTGTAAATTTAAGCTATTTGCCTGTGTGATTTCAAAAGAGATGATCAAAACGTTTTTCTCTTCCATGGGTCTAATGTTAAACCACGTTCAGCTCTCAAAGTGGTTGCCATATTTTTTATCAGATCTGAAAGAAATGACATTGCATACCAAAAATCCAGGTACCCTACATAACAGGTATTATAAACCAAAAAACCATTTATTCTTTATCTAATATTTGTACCCTTTGTTTGCACATCTTTTTCAACTCTCTAATTTATATACAGGTATAACATCAGAATTCTACATCTGAAATATACAATAAAACAAGTGAATGCATGAATATGACATGAGCAATGTTTTCCACCGTAACAAAATATCATTGGTTGATGCCATTTTTCTCAAATTTTGTTGATATTGTCTCAGTGTCATTTGTTCCATATCTCTTCCTTTTGTTTAGAAAAAGTGTATTTCAACCATGTATCTGAACATACATGAAAACTCCATATCAAATTGGCCCAAGTCTCATAGCAATCCATACAACATATGGTTAGTTTCATATAATTCCAACAAACAAAACGATTAAAGTTACATATAAATCCAATCAACAAAATGATTTTACAGTTTCATAGAAATCCAACCAATGAAATGATTTAAAGTTTCATATAAATCCAATCAATGAAACTATTAAAGTTTCACATAAATCCAACCAACAAAATGAGTAAAGTTTCATATAAATCCAATCAACAAAATGATTTAAAGTTTCAAATAAATCCAACAAAACAAAATGATAAAGTTTCATATAAATCCAACCAACACATCGATTAAAGTTTCATATTTATCCAACCAACAAAATGATAAGTTTCATATAAATATAACCAACAAAGTGATCACTTTTTCATATGGATCCAACCAACAAAATGATTAAAGTTTCTTATAAATCCAACCAACAAAATGAAATTTTCACATAAACGTACTAGATGTTCAGGGACTTAGCCTGAAATGCTCACTTGACAAAATACTTGTAAGCCATGTCTATGCTGGTGACAAAAAAATGATCTTTTTTCCTAAAGGGTCTAATGTTAAGCTTAAGTTTGGTTAAATTTGCTTCAGTGGTTTCAGAATAGAAGATCAAAATATGATTTTTCTGCAAGATCAAAATGTTAAAATATGTTCAGAACTGGTGGCCAAGTTTTGTGTCACATTTGGCTGAAATGAGTAATCCTTGAAAAGGATCTTCCATACATCATTCCTGTAAGTGGTTTCAAAGAAGAGGATCAAAACGTTTTTCCATGGGTCTTATGTTAAACCATGTTCAGCTATCATAGTGGTTCCCATATTTGTTATCAGATCTGAACAAAATGGCATTGCATACCAAAAATCCAGGTACCCTACACCAACAAAGCATTCATTCTTTGTGGCATGTAATTTAAATTTTCAGCCATTGTAGGTGTTTCCTGTTGTCCCTTTTATTTCATTTATCCACTATTTGTACCCTTGGTAATCACAATTACATCATCATTTACTGCCTAATTTATATACAGGTATAACATCAGAATCCTATATCTGAAAAATACATTAAAACAAGTTAATGCATAAATATGACATGAGCCATGTTTTCCACAATAACAAAATGTTCATTGGTTGACGCCATCTTTCTAGAATTTTGTAATTAGAATTTGTCCCAGTGTCATTTGCTCCATATCTCTTCCTTTTTTTTTTTTTAGAAAAAGTGTATTTCAACACTACATACATGAAAACTCCATATCATATTGGCCCAAGTTTCATAGGAATCAAAACAACATATGGTGAAAGTTTCATATAAATCCAACAAACAAAACAATTGAAGTTTCATATAAATCCAACAAACAAAATGATTAAAGTTTCATATAAATCCAACAAACAAAATGAATCGAGTTTCATGTAAATCCAACTAACAAAATGATTTAAGTTTCTTATAAATCCAGCTACCAAACAATTAAAGTTTCACATAAATCCAGCAGACAAAATGATTTAAGTTTCATATAAATCCAACTGCTGAATGATTAAAATTTCACATCAACCAACCAGACAAAATAATTAAAAGTTTCATATAAATCTACCCATCAACAAAATGGTCACCGGTAAGTTTCATATAAATCCAGCTACCAAAATGAAAGTTTCATATAAATCCAACCAACAAAATGATTAGCTTCATATAAATCCAACCAACAAAACCATTGAAGTTTCAAAAAAATTCAACCAACAAAATTATTAGTTCCATATAAATCCAACCCACAATATGATTAGTTTCATATACATCCAAATAACAAATGATTTAAGTTTCATATAAATTCAACAAACAAAATGATAGTTTCATATAAATCCAATCAACAAAATCAACAAAATGATTTAAAGTTTCATATAAATCCAATCAACAAAACAATATAAGTTTCATAAATATTCCTCAAACAAAATTTACTGACAACCAGTGAATGACTGGAACTGTTAGGAATGATAATCTATCTCTGTAGTCTCATAATGGTGTTAAAGGCAACTGACAGATTACATGCATGTGTCATTATCACTGATGTCATAATTTTTGTTGCATAAAAATCATGAAGGCCTTTGAGTATCTGTGGTAAAGAAATTTGGTCTACCATCCGCATGTTGCATTTGTTGAAGTGTTGACCTGTTGGACACTTTCTTTAAGTTTGGCTTTTATTGAACAAGAAATTTTAAAGATTTGCAATTGTGTTTTCTAGAGGAATGTTAAAACTAAATTCATTAATGGCAGTCATCTTAGACGAGGTGAGAACTTACCAGACATCTTTTTAGAAGAACCATATTTAAAAATCATTCCATTAAAGTTTGGTTAATGAATGGACAAGTAATTTATTTGAATTGTATTTCCCATGAAGTCCAATGCTAAATTGTTATCAGCTATCAGCCATATTGGATGATGTGTGGGCTAACACAATTTTGAAAAGTGCACCAAAGGACTATTGTGACTACAGTTGCTGTTGTATCAGAGTAGATGTTTGAATGTGAGTCCCTAAGATCCAAAGTTGCAAACAATTGGTAAGGTGTGGAGATCTCAAATACTTTTTTTCAAATTGGATGCTCTAAGGACAATATGCTTTTGATTGGCCCAGTAGATATTTAAATGATTTTTCCTAAACAGTCAAAAGTTAAAACTATGTTCTCTGCTTTCAGCCATCTTAGAAGAGGTGTAGATCTGCTGGATATCTTCTAAAGGGAGGCCAGTATATTGTGACTAATTTTGGTTCTGAATCGCTATGAAGTTTCAGGAAAAAATTTGAATGGTGATTAAAACATTCCATCAGTGCCCAATGTTAAAGTATGTTCCGCACTGTCAGCCATCTTGGATGGGATGTCCACCTACCTGACGGAATTTTTTAAAAGGAAACCATCCAAGTACTAAAGTGACCAAACTTATTTCCAATTAATATTGCAGCTATAGTTTCCGAGAAAAATCTTGGAATGTGTTTCCACAACCTCCACTTAAAAACTATTTTAATTGCTTGCAGTCTTCCACTGGATACGGTGCATACATGCCAGACATATTTTTAAAGAATTCATTCTAAGCTTAGTTCCAAATGACCCATCAGTTTCAGATGTGTAGATCTTTGAAGGGTTTTCAAACAAATTGGTCAAATGTAAAACTATGTTCCTTGCTTGCAGCAAATTTGGATGTTGAGGTGCAGATCTGTCTAGAAGGTGACAATCTAGTACATTGCAACTTCTCTAGGTTATAAATGGCTACCTTGAGTTAGATCCTTGCATGTTTTTTTTTTTCTGACTTGGGTCAATGTTAAAACCTGTTTACTACTGGTAGCCATCTTGAATATGTGGATTTGTCCGACACTTTAGAAGGGGGCTACCTAAGGACTGCTGTAATGAAGTTTGGTTCCAATCAGTCCAGCAGATTCAGAGATCTTGGAATGAAAATAGGACATACAAACAATACAAATTGACAAAAAAGCTCATTATTGATATATGAAGGCGATACAAAAATTAGGCATTTATCAAAATGAAACATTTACTTTGAAAGTTTCAAAAATTTGTAAAATGTTTTGAAAATAAAAAAAAGACAACAGGACTTTCAAAATCATTTTTTTTATGTTTCAACATACTGAATTTGTTGAATTATTTTAGCTAGCAGTTCAATCATTATATTCAAAAGACTATCCACTGTTCCACAATTATACATCTGCAGCTTTTGTCACTTTACACTTGGACCTAATGAGCTTTAATTAATTAGTTTATTACTTTTAGCACACCACTAACTCTCCCTCTCTCACCATACTGCTGCACATTTATTTAACAAAATTCTTTTTTAATTAAATTTTATTTTGAATAGTTATTTATTATTCCCTACCATGAAGTTTAAATGTCAAGGTCATTAATATTTACTGTCACATGTCTTTATTTCATCCTATTTTAATCAGAAATTTTATATAAAAAACAAGTGCAAAGATCAAAATGCATACAAATGGTTTTCATGAAACTGTTGGAAAATATTTTGAATACTGACAACTGCTGGGGGAAGAATTTCAGAACTAAAAATCTAGGTATCATGTATTCTATTTTTTGCCTTTTATGCATTTTTAAACATTTATCATTCAAAATAAATATTTAATGACTAAAAATTTCAAGACATATTATTAACACAAAATTGGGAATTTATGTTTTGAAAAATACCAAATTGTCTCCCTTGATGGGAATTAACATTTTAGTAGGAATTTCAAATACAACTGTTTACTGAAAAATTAACATTATCATCATTGTTAAAATTTTATTTAGAGCAATTGAAAAATTGAGGTATTATTCAGAAAAAGAAAGATTTGTTATCTAAATCTAAAATAATGAGAATAAGTACAATTGTTTGGAACTAGGAAACAAATCTATTCAAAACGATTTGAAAAGCCTGTGCCCCTCACCTGGACAAGGCTGACAATCAGATGATCAAAATACTCCAAATGTTAAAGAGTCTCATTTTCAATGATGTTAACAACCTTGACATATATAGTCCAATGTTAAACTATGTTCTCAGCTGGCACCCATTTTGGATGAAGTACAGACCGACTGGTCAATTTTCTTGAAATGGACCATCTAAGGACCATTCAGGGTTGTGCCCTAAGTTTGATCAAATCGTTTCAGAGGAGTAGGTCTGATGAACTTGCTGAACATTTCTTTTTCATTCATAGGGCAAACTAAGGACTGTGACCAAGTTTCTTTCCAGTTAGCTGAATACTTTTAGAAGAGAAGATCTCTGAATGCATTAATTTTCCAATAATGTTAAACAAATTGTTTCCTGCTGGGAGCTATCTTGGCCGAGAAGCAAACCTGTTACACTCCCTTTTATAGGAGACAATCTAAAGACATTTTGTGAATATCTTTGGTACTACTTTGGGCCTTTTATTTTAGATCTCTTAATGCATATAGGATTCTGGGCCTTTATTTTAGATCTTTTAATGTATATAGGATTAACAGTAAAACCTATATCCCTGCATATAGCTGTGCCATCTTGGATTAGAACAGAAATCATGCTGGACCCCATTTTTTGAAGGAATCATCTAAGGAATTTCACTAACAGTTCTTTCTTATTAGCTATGTAGTTTGAGGAAAGATCTTTGTCTTCCTTTTGGATAGGGCATAATGCTTAACTATAATCCCCACTGAAACCATCTTGGATATAAAATGGTCTCCCACACAGCACAGTGACTAAGCTGATCCAAATTGGACATGTAGTTTCCAAATTGGCCATGTAGTTTCAAAGAAGATCTTTCAACAAGTTTTTCTATTGTTAAACTAAAGTTCTGAATTGTGACTTATCTTGGATACATTGGCAAATGAATACTGTTTTAGTAACCATTTTTAATGGGGCAAAGTTAATTGCAGTCACTGTATTGACTGGCTATTTTAGTATTGGAGACCTAAAACTGTATCTCATAATGCCCAATGTTAAACTATGCTGCCCTCTACGGCTATATTGGATGAGGTTCTGAAGGAAATCAACTAAGCTGAGTTATATTCACTAAAGAACATGTTCCACGCCATGATTCCAAATCTTAGCATATCTGCAAGATCTGCTCCATTTAGAAAGGGTTATATTCAACAAATAGAAGTCTTGCCCATTAAGCCGATGTACTTTACAACAAGAGAGAGACAACACAAACAGGTGATCATCTGTCCGTCTTTCAACACTACAGGAGTCCACAGAGATAGAATATTATTCAACTAACCCTTCTTATCCTTCAATAGGCAATGAAAGTTATGCCATATCAGTAATATCTGCCTTTTACTGTGAAATGCTGCAATCCTGTCTAGAATGGATGATTTTATCCCAGTTTTAAAACTAGGAAATATATACCAAGAAATGCTATCTACCACAATTAGCTTTTACAGTGCCTAGAAGCTTAACTAATATTTACCACTCAAGGAGCCTACTAAAATTCATATGTTGCAAGTACAACTTCACAACATTATCATCAATGAAATATGCTCCCAATATGTCCCATTCACTCTACACCCTGTATTAAGGGTAAGTACTACTGGGAATCAACTTAAAGAAGCCCATACTGAAGCTGTCTAACCAAACACCTTCCTTGAGTGGAAAGCATTTCCAAGTTATGTAAACGAGTCTATAGACATAAGCTTTCTATTTTNTTTTTTTTTTATAGAACATATGTACAATGTTGGAATCTGGAGAGAATTCTTGTATAAACATAATTAAAAAAAAAAAAGAAATATAATCATTTTCCAAAATACACAAGAGATTTAATACAAAAAAAAATTTAAAAAAATAGTCAAGTTTTTACCTAATAAACCAAAGGCTCACAGGTGAGCTAATAAAACATAAAAATTAAAATACCAAACTCCAAAAAAATGTTTCCAAAGAAAAAAAAACAAACAAAACAGAAAACAAACAAAAACAAAAATAATTCTTTTTTGAAACTACTTAGCAAAGGAAATTTAACTTTTATAATTTTGAAATCAATTTTGTGAATAAAATTAATGTATCGATATTACTGAATGGTGAAAATAAAACAAAAACAAAATAAATTTATCAATTTTTAGCTCAACGCTTAAAAACTCTCCCAAATACCCAACGAAACTGCCTAGAAATCATTCTCTTTAACCCAAAGACGGCCTCGGGTAAAGGTAATGACAACTCAACAACAGGAGAAGCCACTTCATAAGTAGTAGCAACCTCCCAACACCTCCGAGTCCCCTCTAAAGGGGAACCCACTACTACATACGGCGACGTTGCCTCCAAGACCTCAACCCCTTCCTCTACCCTTATCTCTTCATCAGCTGCATCCACATTCGCCTCTGTCTCAACTGAAACCTCAGATGCTACAGGGGAGAAAGCAACAGATGACAAGATGGGCGACTCTACCAATGGAATGACTGGTGCCATATCCAAAGCTAGCTCGGGAAGGGAATCCGACACGAAAGCTTCCGCCGCAACATCATTCACAGCTGGCCCATCAACTTCTGCCACAGCTGGAAAAGCTGGAACAGCAGTTGACGCTGCAAATAATGCCACACGGGGCGACTCAGCTGAGACCACAGCTGATTCCCGGCGAACCAGTTCTGGGGAAGCTGGTGCAACACGAACGGGACTGGAAACTTCCGGTTCCAATCCCCGAACCCGACGGGACCAGCGTTCCGGTTCTGGTCTAGGTCTGGGGGCAACAAAACCGTATGGTTTACCAACTCTCCCTAGTTTCCTGTTTTTCTCATTGTCAACGTAGGTTCTTGTTCTTGCCCTGAAAACAAGAGTCACATTTATTAGTATATTATACAATTTTGGCAATTTATTGATTGTACTAAAAATGCTGCATATATGATGAATACTGTGGAAGTACTTTTATTCGTGGACATCAATTTTCGTGTTTTTCCTAAAAATACTATTTCGTGGGCACTTAAATTCGTGGTTTCGAATTCTATGCATTAAAATACTATTGAAAAATGTATTTCGTGTGGAACTTAAATTCGTGGTATTGGTGAACCACAAAATCCACGAATATTGGAACCCCAGGAACAATGATACTTTCATTTTGGGTACCCATAAACCGGTTTAACCCTACCGCTAGCTCTTGCTAGTGCCGGTACCAAGTCCGGCTATCCCGAGTTCCTATCGTTCCTATCGTTGTCCATGTTTGTCTTTTGTCATTTTATTGTTTTTCTTGTGCAGTTCCCTGGTGGATTGTGGCATGTGATTGTGGTTTACGACCATTGTAGGTGTTTCCTGTTACCTTTCTTATAATTAATTTTCACAGTAATATTTGCCTATAACAAAAGTTCCATTGGAAATATTGGCATAATATTTTTTCCTTTTGAAAGAATTTATCTATTTAACGTTTATTTCTTTTAGGAACAAATAGTGTAATATTCTATAATGTTCTTTTTACCTTTTTGGATTAAATAAGTACATGACACATTGACAAGTAACAACAAGAGCTGTCGCCGAATGGCAGCCAAATATACCCCCCGCTCATTGAACCCTGAATCAATATGGTAAAAGCAAAATTAAGTTGGTGTGGACACATTATACAGGTGTGGACACAGTACAAGTGTGGACACAATACAAGTATGGACACAAGAAAGAACTTTTCACAAGAGTTCCAATGAAAACACTCTGTCTAAATCAGACAAATATAAAATTCACTTTTTTT
>MJUU01041432.1:33330-49481 GCA_002080025.1 Modiolus philippinarum
CCTGTAAAGTTTGGTTGAATTTGCTTCAGTGGTTTCAGAGGAGAAGATGAATATGTGAAAAGTTTAACGGACTGACGGACGGATGGACGGACGGACGGACGGACGACGGACGCCAAGTGATGGCAATAGCTCACACTGACCCTTCGGGTCAGGTGAGCTAACAACCGGTCAAGGGTATTAACTGTCGTTTCAAATTCTGCCCTTCTCTTGTTTCAGTAGCTTCAAAGGAGATATCAAATATATACTTTTCCCATAGGGTCCCATGTTAAACCATGTTCTGCGCTGGCAGCCATGTTTTTAGGCAGATCGGAAAAATTTCTTTAATCTAAGAAAAGGACTGTCCATACATCATTCCTCTAATGTTTGGTTTAATTTGCCTCGGTAGCTTCAGAGGAATTAGCTAATATATGCCGTTTCCCATAGGGGTCCAATGCTAAACTATGCCCTGTGCTAGCTGGCCGCCATGTCTTTGGTGGATCAGAAAAATTTCAGCAATCTTCTTCTTCTTCTTCGCTTGGTTTGGTAGGCGACTTACTATAAAAGTAATTGCGCCCTTGTACAAATTGTTGGTTATTTAATTCCATATTTTAGTGCTAATAGCAAACTTTATTTCTGGGCAAACTGTATGGCGAGTTTACAAACTTTCAGGGTATAAAATGTGTTATTGAAATGTGCTATTCTAGGATGGTTGTGTTTTAGGTGATTCTAATACTGTATGACTTCTGCTGTGTTCGAAAAACTTTATTGAATGGTTAAAAGGATATACTTAATCTGTACTGACAAATTCGCTTGAGGGGTAACTAATTATGATCATATTAAGTTGATATAAAATATATCTATTTTGGATATCGAAATCTGGTCCCCTTTTCATTACGGTTCCCCGCAAAATATCCTAATATTCCCACTTTTTGTGAATATTATATCCTGCTTAGTATGGGGTGCCATGGTAGTTTCTGTGTATTGGGTTGGCGAGGGAATACGAGTCCCTCGCCCTCCCCTTTCCAGACTGCAGTATTTATAGGTGAATATGGGTTTGGATATAATATTTTGTTTAATTATTAGCAATCTTTGTGAAGGACCTTCCATACATCATTCCTCCAAAGTTTGGTTCAATTTCTTTCAGTAGCTTCAGAGGAGATAGCAAATATATGCTTTTCCCATAAGGTCATGTTCTGCGCTGGCAGCCTGTTTTTTAGCGGATCTGAAAAATTTTGGTAATCTAAGAAAAGGACCTTCCATACATCATTCCTGCAAAGTTTGGTTCAGTTGTTTCAGAAAAGATAGCCAAAATGTGCATTTTCCCTAAGGGTCCAATGTTATACTATGTTCGGCCCTGGCGGCCATGTGTTTTTTGGCTGATCAAAAAAATTTCGGCAATCTTTGTGAAGGACCTACCATGCATCATTCCTGTAAAGTTTAGTTAAAATTGGTCGGGTGGTTTCAGAGGAGATAGTCCAAATGTGAAAAGTTTACAGATGACAACAACAACGGACGCAAAGTGATGGCAAAAGCTCACATGGCTTTTGGCCATGTGAGCTAAAAAAAGATTGCTTTGTTTTATTTGCAAATATGGCAGATATGTTGGCATTTATTTATCCTATGAGCACTCATGTAATCCATTCTAGTTGGGGGCAAATCCATATTTGCCCTCAAATATAACGTCTTTTTGGAATCATATTCCAGGGTAATCAGACATAATTTTACTCCACAAAAATTTAATGAGATACCATGAAAACTACATATATGTAATATAATAATGATGGACTTTTCACTCTGTCAATATGTCAAATATGGACCTGTTAGGAATATCTAAGTGACCTCGGACTTAATCCTTGTCAACCTAACAGGTCCATATTTAACATATTGACTTCGTAAAAAGTCCATAATTGATAATTATTTGTTCAAACCGAAGAAATATTACAGTATTTGTTCCAAACGGAATATCATAAACGTTGTATTTAACAATTGTTTCAAAAGGCAACAAGAATATGTGTAACAGACACAATACCCCACCTCGCAACTTTTTTTAACAATGCTATATTTCATGATCAGTAAAGCATGAAGTTGGTTGCATGGATATATTTTTATTATGATTTTTGTTTAATAATATACTTTTAGGCAATAAATGGGTGTTTAATGATAATAGCATACACGCTTAACGAAGAGATGAACCTCAAACTATCCCCCTTTTTTCCACGATCAGTGAAGCATGAAGTTGTTGGCAGGGGTCAATATTTGTTATGTTTTTGGTTGATTTATATCCTAAAGTGTATTATATAAAGTTTAATGATAATAGCAATTACTTATTGATATTCCTGGTTATTTTTTACAAAGAAAAGATCGAACCACTCATGGAGGAGGTGGCTGGGCCATATATTTTTCAGAACATGTACAATTTGACAAAAAAGAAGAATTTGAAATATCAAATTTAGGAACAGTTTGGTTTGAAATTAAACCAAAATATAAGAAATCTTTTTTATTATGTTATGTATATCGTCCTCCTCAATCATTAATAGACTGGATTGATCATTTTGAAACTGAATTGGCTATTGCAATAAATTATAATACTGATGTCATTCTAACTGGTGATTTTAATCTGGATTTTTTGTCACCAAACAAGTTGCCATCAAAATGGCACAGTCTATTAGAAACATTCAATTTACATCAAGTTTTAAAAGAACCTACTCCTGTCACTGAGAATTCTAAAACACTTATTGATCATATGTATGTTACAAATTTGATAAGGTTGAGGAATCCATATGTGATAAAGTATAGCATAAGTGATCACTATCCTGTTTGCATCACAAGAAAAGAAAATACTTGGAACAAAGAAAAATACACATACTACTATATCTTATAGAGATTATAAAAATTTTGATGAAAATGCTTTCTTAATTGATCTTTCAAAAGCCCCATTTCATGCTATTGAATTTGAGAGTGATCCTTCAAAATGTCTTAGTATGTGGTATGATATTTTCAATAATGTGATTAATAAGCATGCTCCCATGGTAACAAAAAGGGTTAAAAGAGACAAACAACCAGAATGGTATAACAGTGAGATTATGCATGCTAGAAAAATGAGGGATAAATACAAAAAAATAGGGTTTTGGGCTGAATATAGATTTTGGAGAAATAGGACTACACAAGTAATAGATGAGGCTAAGAAGAAATATTACAGCAATATGGTTAATAACTCAAAAGATCCAAAAACTTTGTGAGTCTTCACCCTTCTTCTCATGTCAAACCACATGAATTGCTAATTGGAGATGATATCAAAACTACCGATCAAAATATTATTGTTAATAAATTTAATGACTTTTTCACAACTTGTGTAGAAAATCTTAGAAAAACAAGCAAAAGCAAAAACAGTCAAATATATTTAAACAATTTGATGCACTTTGTACAAAAGAGGACACCAGATGCTCAATTTTCAATTCCACCTGTTAAGATACATGATCTACTCACAAGTCTTAATAAACTTGATGTAAATAAATCTGCAGGAACAGACAATATAGGCCCAAGGATACTCAAACTATGTGCCCCTATTATTGTATCATCATTTACATATATTTTTAATAGAATAATAGAAATTGGTATATTTCCTGATATGCTAAAAAATGCAAAGGTTTCACCTGTTTTCAAAGATGGTGACAGAGGTCTACCTACAAATTACCGACCAATATCTGTTTTACATAACCATTTCCAAGCTTATTGAACGTCATGTTCAAAAACATTTTCATATGTATCTATCCAAATTTAAACTGTTACATCCAGCACAGTCTGGATTTAGACCAGGGCATTGTCAAACAGCTCTTGTAAATATTATTGACAAGTTTTTAGAGGAAATGAATAATGGTAATTTAAATATAGCCATCTTTTTAGATCTAAGGAAAGCTTTTGATGTTGTAGATCATGATATTCTGTGTAAAAAATTAGCAATATATGGCTGTAATGATAAATCAGTAACATTTTTTAAGTCTTATTTATGTGATAGAACCCAGCAAGTTCAAATTGGAAATATTAAATCTGAAAAATTATCTGTGGAATTTGGTGTACCACAAGGGTCAGAATACTAGGACCTCTTTTATTTATTTTGTATATAAATGACTTGCCATTACATATAAGAAACTGTAAAACTGATTTATATGCTGATGACTCTACTATACATGCAGCTGGCAGAGACATTATTGAATTACAATGTAAGATACAACAAGATATGAATGAAATAGAAAAATGGTGTGAGAGCAATAATATGTTTGTAAATACTAATAAAACAAAATGTATGGTAATAGGAACAAGACAAAAAAATTCTTCACAATCTGTTGAACCTTCATTTACCATAAACACACAGACTTTGCAAATTTCTGACTGTGAGAAATGTTTGGGAGTAAAACTTGATTCAAATCTGAGCTGGTTACATCAGGTAGACCAGGTATGTTCCAAAATTGCTAGTCGTATCTATCTTCTCTCAAAAATTAAAAAATATTTGAATCAAGAATCAAGAAAACTTTTTTACTCTGGTTACATTCTTCCATTAATTGATTATTGCATAATAATTTGGGGAGCTGCAGCAGTGAATATTTTATAACCATATTGTTAAATTACAAAAAAGGGATGCAAGACTTATTCTAGATAAAGATTTTTTAGCTCCTTCTGCTCCACTGTTTAACACACTTGGTTGGATGACAGTTGATAACAGGATTATATATCACAGATGCGTTTTGATTTTTAAATGTTTAAATGATGATGCACCTTCTTATTTAATCGACAAGATTAGGTACATCTCTCAGAGTAATCCATATCAATTAAGAAATGTTATAAGTGGTGATTTATGTGTACCAAAACCTAAAACAGAACTTTTTAAAAAATCATTTAGTTTTTCTGGACCTTCTACATGGAACACTCTACCAGGCTCAGTGCGAAATTCTAAGAATATTGTGGTTTTTAAAAATAAGCTAAAATGCTACTTGCTCAACAAACAAATTGTACCAGCTGAATAAATTTGTATTTTTATAACATTTTGTATCTGATATCACAATGTACTCTTTAATTCTAGTATTATCTTGTGTGTATTCAATATTGTTATTGAGGGCCTCAGGGAAGATTAGTTTGTACTAACTGTGTAACCCTCTTTAAATAAAGCTTTTATTATTATTATTATTATTATTACATACGTCACAGAAAAGAAACTTCAACCTAAGGGTAAACCTCATACTACCAACCTTTTTCCATGATCAATGAAGCATGAAGTTGGTAGCCTGGATAAATTCTTATTAGGATTTTTGTGTAATTATACCCTAATTTATATTTACACAAAGCTTCATGATAATAGCATACATCCTTCACAGGAAAAAGACTTCAACCTAAGGATACCGGTAAACCTAATTTGGGATGGACAGACAGACCCAAACACTATATGTTCTCCTACTGTCGTAGGTGGGGCATAAAAATATTTATCAATTATGGACTTTTTACGAAGTCAATATGTTAAATAAGGACCTGTTAGGTTTATATTGACCGAGGACGAAGTCTGAGGTCAATATATTCCTAACAGGTCCATATTTAACATATTGACAGAGTAAAAAGTCCATCATTTTTATATTACATATGTAGTTTTATTGTATCTCATTACATTTTTGTGGAGGAAAATTTTGTCAAGACATCGAAATTTTATTTGAAGGGGGTAGTGCATCTATCTAGAATGGGTTATACGAGTGCTCATAGTATAAATAAATATTTTTTATTATATTTGCAAAAAAAAAAACATACATTAGCGTGTTTACGTGAAGTGTGCAATGAAAAACATGTAACAACTATGAAATATTTTTCATTAATTTCAGTGGTTGCTCTGTAGAAACCAGGCATGGGGTAATGCTAATGTGTAATTGTAATGCCCTGTAATGCATTACATTATTACAAAGTAATGCATGTAATGTGTAATGCTCCATTTTTAGCATTACATGTAATTGTAATATAATGCATTACATTTCAAAAATGCCTGTAATTTAAGCATTACATGGCATTACATAGCATCACCTTTTTCTAATTTGAGACTTGGGTAAAGCTTTTCAACTATAAAAATTTGTTATAGTGAATTGTATTGGAACTCCATACTAAATATTGAACATTGTTTTTCTCCTATATCTGCCAGCTTTGCAACTTACCTAAAAGTATAAAACAAAATATTTTCTTTTGATTCAAAAATTTTATGATGAAAAACATTTAATTTCAATTCTAGTTTTGAAAATTTACAATCCTTAATTTACAAAACAAACACAAGCTTCTAGTGATCAAAGTATAATTAGTACAAAGATCATTGAAACTAGTTTACATTTCAATTAATTCCTTTCCTATGACAATTGGATTTATGGCTTTAAATTATGTAAATTAAAGTGTCAGTTATAAGAAACCATCCATGAATATACATATATGTATATGCAACTAAACTGAACTTTTTTTCTCAAAAACTACATATAAAGTTCATTCTTTAATTTTTGAAAAGCTCACATGAATTTTACACAGTGAAGGTTCAATAAGGCCACATTATTTCCCCAACCCTTAAGGCTTAATATTAAATTGCAAATTTCAAAATTGTTACAGAAAAATTGTGAAAAAGGGGAAAACATAAAACTACATGTACATATACATAGTAAAAGATATAATAGTCTATAAATTACATATAAATGCAATGAAATAAACAAGTACAGAATTCTAACTCGGGAGGATGGATCTTTACTCTCTTATCTACATCATTTTCAAGAGATGTTTATAGTTTTAAAAAGTTGATTGGATTTGGTCTTTTTCCTTCTTCAGAAACATGTTCACAGTATTCACTGTAAATAAATTGCAAATGCATGATTAACCGTTTCTTTTCTTGATAAAATCTGACAATGTAATGTGTAATTTAATGCATTACTTTTGTAAAGTAATTGTAATATAATGCATTACTTTCAAAAATTGAAGTAATTGTAATTGTAATTGTAATATAATGTTAAATTTTCAAATGTAATTGTAATATAATGCATTACATTGCAATGTAATTCACCCCAAGCCTGGTAGAAAAATTTTCAAATGTAATTGTAATATAATGCATTACATTGCAATGTAATTCGCCCCCCTTATGAAACAGAAATGGTTGCCGCAAGCTTGCGGCAAGCTTACCGCAAGCTTGCGGCAAACAAATTTGTAGCTGGAAACCAGGATCAATGTTTGCAGATGTTTACCGCTAGCGGCTATCTTCCGGCAAACATTGCGGTAAGCTTGCTGCAAACTTGCGGGTAAATAGATGTTTGCGGCAAGCTAAAGCCGGAACTACAAAATGTTTATACTGAATTTGGTTTGTTTGCAGTAAGATTGTAGAAAACTTAATTATTCATTATAATGTTTGCAGAAAGGTTGCCAGAAACTCTGAAATTCATAAAGGTTTGTTTGAGCATGCCTAACTGGCTACTTCCTGTCTGTTCAGATTTGAAATTAGTGGGTCAAGTGATCTTAATTTGATGTGAAATGTATTGGGCAAAACTTCTTTTTTAAATGCTGTGGAGACTTCAATCTTGAAGGGTGCTAATTTATTCTGGAAGTATTCTGATTGATCATTTTAATGTAAGTTTATTAATTACAATTGCTTGAATATAAAAATGAATAAATGTAATCGAAATTACCAAGTAGCTACTTTATGTACTGCAATCACTTGCATGTTATTCAGAAGTATTTGAATTTTCAGTAACAATTCATTAGTGACATTCTTTTCAAGTTTTATTTCATACTTATTTTAACACCTATTTAAAATATATGCCAGAAATATGTTTTGCGTTGAAAACCCTAGAAAAAATAATTGCTACAGTATATATAGCCATAGGGAATAATTTATTAATATTTCTATATACTTTCACTTATATCTTACTTTGAAATGTTTTCCTACAATGATTCTATAACAAATATATTAGTGATGTGTTAAGTATTCTATAACAATTCATGTGTAAAATATGTAATAAAGAAATGTATAGTGTCTTCATGTAGTTCCGGCATGCTTGCAGCAAGCTTGCCGAAGGCTCTTCTGGCAAGCTTGCAGCAATGTTTGCCGAAGGCTCTTCTGGCAAGCTTGCAGCAATGTTTGCGGGAAATATAATTTGCATATTTTTGATTGCCACAAGCTTGCGGCAAACTTAATTTGCATGGTAAATTGTTTGCGGTAAGTTTGCAGCAAATGTTTGCAGCAAGCTTGCGGCTATGTTTGCTGCAAGTCAGCCGCAAACGTTCGCCAGAAGCCTATTTTTTCGGTAAGGGCCAAGCCTGGTAGAAACATTTTAATAAAATTTCCCCTTTTATTTCCCCGGCAGAAACTCCTGTCAATGTGTAAAGCGTTTTCCAATATTTTAAAAATATTTTTCATAAGAACTTTCATAGTGAAAAAATATGGTCTGAGAGTCCAACCAGACATGTTATAAGCGTCAATATACTTAAAAATAGAAACATGGCGTCAATATACCTAAAATTAGAAACAACGCTGAAATATACTGAATATTCTTAAAATCACGTGAACGTATTAGCCAATGAGATTAATAGGAACTTATACCATATGTAATATTATGCCAATGTTTATAATATTTATTCCAAAGAAACTTTTTTTATGCTGAACAAATATACTTGACAACATTGCTAAAATAAACTTAAATAGTCTACATATGAAAAAGAAAGGAAATGGGGTAAATGTCAAGGAGACAACATCCCATATCCAGGTTAAAACCACCCAAAACAAAGCATCTAGGGGTCACCGTACGGTCTTCAACACAGTGAGGAACCTCACACCTATAGCAAGCCCTAAATGGCCCCCAAAAGGTAAAAAAAAAAAGATTCAATGGAAACAAACCACATCCAATAACCCGAATGTCAAGAAACTAAAATTTTAAAAGAAGACAAGGACAAAATATATATATTTTACATAGGGTCTCCTGGCTTTTTTCCAAGCATGAGTTGGGACCCCTCAAGTAAAATTAGGCTGTGATTTATCATGGCAATATGTGTTATTGAGTAGTGGACCTAAAAGCAAATTTTAACCTATGTCAGTTAATATTAAATCTCAATGACTATTGAATCTAAAGTGCGCACAACGAAATTTGCCACAGCTTAAATCTCTGTAGCTATTTTGTTTTAAATAAGACCCTAATAAAACATATATGCATCGTTTTCTAATTTTCTGTCGCTACTCTTGGTATATTTACCGAAATAATCAAAGTTCAAATAAAAATATTTTCAATAGACCTTCATGTTAATTTCATTCAAATTTTAAAGAAATTCGATATGGGAGTGTACGCAAACCAACAACCCAATGAAAAGACACCAAATGGATCGTTGATGGATTACTTATTTGCATATAGGGTGCTTGTTTCTTAATTATTCGGGTGGCCAATGAGCAAACAGAATTTTGATTTGTTTACTAATTTACATAAAAATGTTTAGGTAAATCTGAGAATAAAATTTGCAGAACCGATACCAAGTTACCATTTACTTTACTTAAAATAAATTTGTTTACAGGTAAAAAGTTTTTGTTGACACTTTGTCAAGTAATTACATAATTAATTTTTTGCTTCGCAATCAAGATAACTCCATTACACACGTGTTTTGGTTAATCAAAAACCCCAGGGCATTATAACAATAAATACAGGTGTTCAGTTAACCAGGTATACTCCCTCTGTTTTCGACTCAAATTTTCTGTTAAAATAACATAGAAAGGTAATGGAAAAATTTTTAACCCTTTGTAGTGTGTAATGTAAAATTATGGTAATGCATGACATTTATTATGAAGCGGCAAACAATCAGCTTTCAATTGGTGAGGGTCCTCATGGGGGGTCCTAGGAATCAAATAATCATTAAATTTTTGCCTTGGTAATCAAATAATCATTAAATTTTTACCTTGGTAATCAATAAATTTTTGGCTTAGTAATCAAAAAGTATATAAAAATGCAAGCTAATAATCAAATAATCATTAAATAAATACTCTCGTAATCAAATAATCATTAAAACAAGTGAAGACCCTAAAAAATGTCTCGCCCGTCCCTGCTGGCCTCTAAATTGATGTGAAATCTATGTGAACTAATCAGAAAAGTGAACATGCTTACTAGACCATGAAATTGAGGTCGAGGACAAAAGTCACCTGCCAGACTGACATGTACTACCCAAGACCAACCTACATACCAAATATTATCAACCTACCACTTCTAGTTATTGAGAAATGGACTTAAGCAGAAAAACTTAATGTGGCCACTAGACCGTGAAATTGAGGTCAAGGACAAAAGTCACCTGCCAGACTGACATGTAATACCCAAGATCAACCTACATACTAAACATTATCAACCTACCACTTCTAGTTATTGAGAAATGGACTTAAGCAGAAAAACTTAACGTGGCCACTAGACCGTGAAATTGAGGTCAAGGTCACATATCGTTATGTCCGTCAGGTAGCACTTGATTAGTACTACCACTGGACCAAATATGATGTTCCTACATGAAAGGGTTTTCAAAATATCCTGCATTTAGTAAAAGTTAACGCCGTCGCTGTCGTCGTACTTTGCACGCATATGTCTCGCTTTCACGACTTTCGTCGCGGGTGAGACAAAAATACCCTGATAATCAGGTAATCAAGAAACCCATGACGGCCCTCATTGGTGTATGCCATGTCATCCTTTAACATTTACTTAAAAAGATATTTGGAGAAAAGTTGCGGCAAATTTCGTTGTGGCCAATACAAATTCTTGTCAACTTAAATGACTTAACTAACGTTGAAAATCTTCATATACTTACATTGTGTTTGAGACAAAATCTGAAACATAAAAAAGACCAGAGTTAGAACATTGCGAATTGTTGATGTACATATATACATACAAAATTAATTTTCCTTGTACATCTTTGAAAAGATTGCATTTTAATTAATGTGTATTTATATTCTTGAATGATATATGAAAATATATACATTTTTTGGTGACGACAATTTTGATGGTCCTCTCCATGGCATATTTGTTTATAGTATATATGATGCTCATTTTTTTATAGATGATACGTGTCCAAGTTGGATAAAATAATTTCTGCCAGTCCTGTGAATCTCAGTTTGGAAAAATGACTAGCTGTATTTCATCAGAAGTGAATTCCGTTAATTGTTTGTCTAATTTTTCATCATAAATGAACTTTTTATTGATACATATGGCACATGCATGATCATGCTTACTCTTCCATTCCACCTGAGTTTTTTGGGGGCCAGCATGAGGTCTTCTTTGTAGTTTTTAGTTCGTATGGTGTCTCTAAGTTTTTTTTAGAACTTGTTGAATTTATTCCTCTATGTCTGCACGATACAGCTGTATTGCAACGTTTCAGTTATCTTCAGTGGTTGGCAATAGACCAAAATTACCATGGATCTATTTGCATATGGCAGTTACCCTTTTTAGGCAATTCCTATGTTCAGTGACTCATCTGATCAAGGTGTTTGCAAAAAAGATAATATAAATATATTGTTTAAATTTAAGTAAAGTTTAATAGGTTCACTTTTTTCATTCAATTTGAACCATTACACCCGGTACATATGTATCTTGTAACTTAGTTACCACAAGATCCAGTTCAAACCAGTACAAACTCATCACCATGGTAACACATCTAAACGTGATCAAGCTGCATCCTGCATATACAATACATCCTCTACTGCCATCATCCAAAGTGAATCTGGTTGTTACTTGGCAACATCTCTCGCAACACAATATCTTTACCTGATCCTAGCTTTTTTTCTATACATGATTTTTTCTACATCAATTTTTATAGGAAAAACATTTTAATTAGTATGAAAACAAATTATATTTATAATTTCCAAATTGCATTTGAATATTACTATTTGGTTGAAATCCAATGAAAGATGTGGGAGAGTTAGTGTCCACAAACTCGAAAATGTAAGACAAAAAGGAGCACAACTCCAACAAAAATTGGCTGATCAATAAAGCCAGACAATATGCACAACTAGGCATAAAGGTTAACAATCCTATGAAGTTTGGTTGAAATCCGATAAGATATGGGAGAATTAACACCTTCAAACTTAATTCATCAAAATTCTATGTCAAAAGGGGGCATAACTCCAACAAAAGTTGGCCAATCAATCCAGCCAGACACTATGCACAACTGGGCATGAAGATCAACAATCCTGTGAAGTTTAGTTAAATCAGATGAAAGATATTGGAAAATTAGTGTCCACAAACTTAATTTAATCAAAATTCTGTCAAAAAGGGGCATAACTCCAACAAAAATTTGCTGATCAATCCAACAGAGAATATGCACAATTAGGCATGAAAGTCAATAATCCTGTGATGTTTGGTAATCTTATGATGGTTGTGGGAGAATTAGCCTCCACATACTTAATTCACCAAATTTCTATGTCAAAAAGGGGCATAACTACAATAAAAATTGGAAGATCAATCCCGCCAGACAAATGCACAACTAGGCATGATGGGCAACATTCCTGTAAAGTTTGGTCAAAATCCCATGAAAAATGTAGGTGAATGGGCTTCCACAAACTTTGTGATGGACGAACAGACTAACAGACGGATGAATGGACAGATGGATGAAATATAATTAGCATGAAAACAAGAGGACAAATACAAGATTTTTCAAATACTTGACTGGAATATACACTTCAATATCACCAATAGACAATACATTTTTTTTTATTTTTTCAATACACTTTTTTACAAAACCAATAACTTTGGAATTCGAGACCATAGTCGTTTTCTAATCAGAAAACAGCTTTATCTCGTATTCCAAATATAAACGAGTCATTCAATCGTTTGTACTTCGCGCTTTCATCGTGGATCGTGTTACTCGAAAATTCGCGATAAATTATTCACACAATATCGACCGCGACAAGACTTCCAACTCCATATACAATTTAGTCGAGTGGGACTTTCTAGTGGTCAAAAATGTAAAATGACATCGTTTTTACTAAAATAGTCGGTTCCTTGCAAATACTAAATTGTTAACACGTTTACTGCATGGACAGGGCTAAAGTCAACAAACATTTGAAAATATTAATCTGACAAAAAGACACCATCTTAATCGAATACTTACTTTTAATCTTTTGCAACGCACGATACTGCGCAACTCACGATCACGTGTTTAGGGGAGAGGTAACACATGGGGAGGGGTACTCATAAAAAATTTATATACATAGGCTTGGACTATTTTTGGCGGGTAAAAATTTTAGATTTTGCTATTTTTTTGGGGGTGCAAAAAATGTTAGTATTTTTGGGGGGTTACAGTTATATGGTAGTATTTTTGGGGGGTATTTCATGTTTTGTTGGTATTTTTATGGGGTACATGAGTTTTCTGAAAAAGATTGACCACAAGCATAAAAATATTTGCCTTTTTGTATATAATTTAGCATCAAGCTTCCTATTGTTTGATGGACCATTCACCATTTTATAGTGCTTTGCCAGCTTGCTGAGCTTAGTAACAATCCTGGGAATGGTTGCATTTGTCTTACATAGCATTACACATGCTGACCAATGAAAGTTTGGTCAATAAAAAACAAATGACAGAACTTCAAAAAAATTTTGGTATTTTTGGGGGTTAAGAATTTTGGAATGTATTTCTTTGGGGTGTATTATTATGATAAGTATTTTTGGGGGTATACTTCCAAATTTTGGTATTTTTTGGGGGGTATAATTTGTTCTTTCGGACGAGCCTGTGTATGGGTTAAATTTGAGAATACCCCCTGGGCTTAGGGTATATTGGGATACGTGATACTTATAACTTTTGCTAAAGGGATACGGGATATTTGAGACAAAAAGGACTGAGATATGGGATATTTTTACAATGAAAAACGGGATATTTCAATGCTTAATGGGATATCTTCAATTTTCAAAGGGATATATTAGTCCAGACTTACTAGGATATGGGATATTGGGACCCCCATAAACAAGCCTCAAAATAAGAAACTTTAAATAATAGAATTATTTCAAATATTTCAAAGTTGACTATGCATCGATCAAACAATAATTAAGGCACGGACCATTTGATATACTTGTTTGTTTTTTTTTCCGAAAAGGGTTCTCTCAAGTCAAGTCAAGGACGTATATTTATAGTCGGAAAAACATAAGCTCTGTAGAGCTTTTAAAACCGTCATAATCACAACAAATACAATCATGTATTAAGCACTACATAAAAGCATACAGCATAATCATGCTAATCATGCATGTTAATTTAAGATATTGAAGATACAATGAAATTATCTACATCGGATTTAAAGTAATCAATGAAAGACATTTACAATGTACTAGAAAAAATAGATAAACTAGAGGCTCAGAGACTGAGCCTGACAAAATGCTTCTATGCCATGCACGTCCCGAAAATGATTTATTACCAATGGGGTCAAATGTTTATCTATGTTCTCCATTAGCACCCATGATTTTTCTGATCCTAATGAAATGACGGTAATTTTTGCAAAGGACCTTCTATACTTTAGTTAAATTTGCTTGAATAGTTTCAGAGAAGATGATGAAAAGGGTGGTTTTCTCATACCAGGCTCCAATGTTAAACTATGTTCTGCACTGGCGGCATTTTTTTTTTATCACATCTAAATGAAATGAGCAATTTTCGTTAAGTACCTTTAGTACATCATTCCTGTAAAGTTTGATTAAATTTGCTTCAGTGGTTTCAGAGGAGAAGATTTTCTATGAAAATGTGATTTTCCACATCGGGTCCAATATTAAACTATGTTCCATGCTGGCCACCATGTTTTCTATTGGATTTGGAACGAAATGAACAATCTTCGTTGAGGACCTTTAGTACATAATTCCTGTAAACTTTGGTTGCATTTGCTTCATCGGTTTCAGAGGAGAAGATGAAAATGTGGTTTTCACATAGGCCGTAAAACTATGTTCCGTGCTGGCGGCCATGTTTTTGTCGGATCGGAACGAAATGAGCAATCCCTATTGAGGACCTTTAGTACATCATTCCTGTAAACTTTGGTTGGATTTGCTAGTGTGGTTTCAGAGGAAAAGATGAAAATCTGATTTTCCAACAGGGTCAAGGTTAAACCATGTTCAGTGCTGGCGACCATGTTTTTTATCGAATCGGAACGAAATGAGCAATCTTTGTTAAGGACCTTTAGTATATCATTCCTGTGAACTTTGGTTGAATTTGCTTGAGTGGTTTCAAAGGAGAAGATGAAAATGTGATTTTCCAATAGGGTCCAATGTTAAACCTAAGTTCCAAGCTGGCCGCCATGTTTTTTGTCGGATCGGAATGAAGTGAGCAATCTTTGTTAAGGACCTTTAGTATATCATTCCTGTCAAGTTTTGTTGAATTAGCTTCAGTGGTTTCAGAGGAGAAGATGAAAATGTGATTTTTCCCATAGGGTCAAATGTTAAATTATGTTCCGTGCTGGCGGCCAAGTTTTTATCGGATCCAAACGAAATGAGCAATATTTGTTTAGGACCTTTAGTACATCATTCATGTAAAGTTTGATTGAATTTGCTCCAGTGGTTTCAGAGGAAAAGATGAAAATGTGAATTTCCCATAGGTCCAATGTTAAACTATGCAGTATGTTCCGTGCTTGCAGCCATGTTTTTTATCGGATTCAAATGAAATGAGCAATCTTTATTTAGGACCTTTAGTACATCATTCCTGTAACGTTTGGTTGAATTAGCTTCAGTGGTTTCATAAGAAAAGATGAAAATATGATTTTTCCCATAGGGTCCAATGTTAAACCTAAGTTCCGCGCTGGCGGCCTTGTTTTCTGTCCGGGATCGGAATGAAATGACCTTCCTTACATGATTCCTGTAAAGTTTGGTTGAATTTGCATCGGTGGTTTCAGAGGAGAAGATGAAAATGTGAAAAGCTAACGACGACAGACGACGGACGCCAAGTGATGGCAATAGCTCACACTGACCTTTTGAGCCTGTATTGCTCACCTGGCAAAATGCTTCTACGCCATACATGACTAAAAAAGATGTTTCCTTACCAATGGGGTCAAATTTTTAGCTATGTTCTTCATTAGCACCCATGTTTTTTGTCTGATCCTATTGAAATGAATAATTTTTGCAAAGGACCTTCTATACATTTCAGAGATGATGATTATAAGGATGGTTATCTCATTCCTGGCTCCAATGTTAAACTAT